>SNQJ01S0054456.1:44837-56247 GCA_010110895.2 Picea sitchensis | reverse complement strand
TGGGGCTCTATTGAATTTCTTTTATGCCCTCTTTTATTCTTTTTCTTCTTTTCTTTTCTTTTTCTTTTTCTTTCTCTTTTTCTTTTTCTTTTCTTTTCTCAAATTATTTGCAGAATGGACAATCATTTGACAAACAAAAACACTTAAAGAGATAACATTTCAGTCACCAGTTGATCCTATAAATTATAAGGTTATAACAGTGGCTCCACCTGGGGATGGTACTCTCCTTGTGAAGTGCCAAGAATCCCGATTCCTGATGTTCTGAAAAAATTTCTCCATAGTTTCCTTTGTTGCTTGATTGATTTTATTTTTGAAAACTGGAAGACAATGTTCAGTGGCTTAGGGCCTTCTCTGTGGGCTTCAACCCTTTGATCAAATTTATTTCACTCAAAAAATTGTAAACAAAATGAAAATGGTTTGTACAATGGAAAGTGTGACTGCAGGTCCCTACTGAGGAGGTGAATAGTGCTTCAGCATTCTGCCATTCACAGGTCCTCCTGGCAGATTTGTCCCATCGGTATTGTTGAGCAAGAAGGCATTATTTACTCTGAATGCTTGAATTATGAAAGGTCCCTTCCATAGACTGTCGAATTTTCCATGTTTCCCTTTATCCTCATTTTGGGCATCCCATCTCAGTACTAAGTCACCTATCTCAAAGTCATCTTCTTTAGTTATTTTGTCAAAGATCTTCTTAATGCTTTCTTAGACAACCTGAGTTTTGTTGTATACTTCTTCTCTGGATTGTTGCAAGTGGATCATCTGGTTTATCCTTCTTTGGGAGTCGTTCGGCTCGGCTTGCATCTCTTGCAGCCATTTCATGACAGGAACTCCTAAGGAAGTGGGAAAAACTGTTTCAGTGCCATAGACCAGCTGATATGGTGACATACCAATTGACCTCCTGGTGGTTAGTCTGTCAGCCCATAGTGAAAAAACCAACTTGTTATGCCATGGTTTTTTGTTTTCATGCAAAGTCTTCTTATTAATGTTCACCAGGGTCTTATTGGATGACTCTGCCAGCCCATTTCCCTGAGGGTAATAAGCTGTGGAATGACCCAAACCAATATGATACTGGTTGCAAAAGTCTATGAGCTTCTTAGATCGGAAAGCAGCTGCATTGTTAGTTATAATCTTTCTAGGACATCCAAGACGAGACGAGATATTGTTTTCAAGAAATTTAATAATGACAGAATCATTAGCTTGCCTGCTTGGTACAACTTTGATCCATTTTGTGAAATAGTCTGTGGCAGTAAGAATCCACCTGTGTTGGCCGGAAGAGGGAGGACATATTTCTCCGATAAAGTCTAAACCCCATTGATGGAAAGGAGCTTCAACATAGATTGGTTTCAAGGGAAAAGGAAGAAGCTTCTTTTTGTCATCGAAAACCTGACATTTATGACACGAAGTCACTTTTTGATGCACATCAGTGAACATCATAGGCCAATAGAACCCAGCTCTGAGAATTTTATTAGCCGTGGTCTTCCAGCTTAGATGACCACCATAGTCTCCTGCATGAAAATCCTGCAATACTTTGTCAGCTTCATCTTTTAACAGACAATTCAACAAAATACCTCCAGGATCCTTCCAATATAGATTGTCTTCTAAAATGAAAAATTTTAATGCTTTCAATTTCAAAAACCTATCTTTAGTTTTGGTCAGACCAGGGGGAGCTTGTAAGTTATGAAAAACAAACATCAGGTTTGTGTACCATGGAGAGTTCAGAAATACCTCTTTCACACTTGGAGTCACCTGCTCTCCTTGTTCATCTACTGCAGCTAAGAAATTAATATCAAGAGCATGGAAATTGGATTCAACCATTAACTTTTCTAGACCTTGACCTTTAATCAGTTTAGTAGGCTTAATCTGTATGTCATATTCTAGAATGACAACAATCGATTTTCCTTTTCGGCCGTCTGAGTTGTCCTGAGTTAAAATGTCTTTTACTACCGCGTTCAGAACATAAGCGATGGTGCGGGAATGGAGAATATATACTCTAAAATCCTTTATGGCTTTCACCAGGGTGAAAGCTTGTTTCTCCATTATTTTATAATTCAAAGCAACATCTCTTAATGATTTACTGAAAAAGGCTATGGGTTTTTCATACCCTTCGTTGTTTTTCTGTAGTAATACTGTTGCAATGGTATGTTCAGAAGCAAAAGAAAAAAGGTAAAAATCTTTGGTGAAATCAGGACTAATCAAGACTGGAGCATGTGTGAGTGCATGTTTAACTTGTTCAAAAGACTGCTTAGATTCAATGTCCCATTTTATTTTTGTGTCCTTTTTTAACATGTTGGTGATGTTCCTTAGAAGCTCGGCCAGGTTGGGTATGAATCTTCTGAGAAAGTTTATTTTTCCAATGAAAGACTGTAACTCTTTGATATTCCTTGGGTGTTCTAATTTCTGAATGGCCTCAATTCTGTTGGGATCTATCTTAATTCCATCCTTAGAGATTATGTTCCCCAACAGTTTACCTTCCTCTAATCCGAAAAGGCTTTTCTTAAGATTTAGAGAAATCCCAAATTTCCTGCATTTCTGAAATACTCGTCTTAGATGTCTTAAGTGCTCGTCATCGGATTGGAAATACATAGTTACATCGTCCAGATAAATGACAATGAATTTGCCAAGTTCTTCCACAAAAGAGATGTCCATCGCTCTTTGGAAAGTGGCCCCAACGTTCATCAATCCGAAAGGAATTTTCACGTACATGAAGGTGCCCCAAGGTGTTGTGAAGGCTATTTTCTCTTGGTCATTTGGGTGAACGAGAACCTGATTATAGCCTGAAAAACCATCTAGTAAGGAGATTCAACTGGATCCAACTACCTTTTATAATATGTGGTCCATTTTCGTCAATGGGTAGTTGTCCTTTAGAGAAACTTTGTTCAGGTTACAAAAATCAATGCAAAGCCTGATTTCCCCAGACTTTTTTTGGGTTGAGACCAGATTTGAAACCCATTTTGAAAATCGCAAGGGAACTATAATTTTAGCATCATACATATTTTTAATTTCTTTTTCTATTAGGGGAAGTAACTTGGGATTGATTCTCTTAAGTTTCTGTCTGAAAGGTTTTTGATCTTCTTTTATCGGGATCCTATGTTGTATGATGCTTGTGTCATAAGATTTTAAATCTTTGTAACCCCAAGAAAGCACGTCCGCATATTCCTTGAAAAGTTCAATGTGTTTAAGTTTCTACTCAGGTGGTAAAGATTTAGAAAGTTTTACTATCCTGGGTTTCTCTTCTGTCCCTATGTTAACGTCTTCGACCTCTTTACCACTAGCTTCAATTTTTGGTTTTTTAGCTACATCATTAAAATCAAAAAGGTCTTCTAAAGGAACTAAACCCCTAGGTAAAAAAATACTCTTTAAATGAAAAATGTTAGATTCTATCTCTTCTTCACCTAATTCTCTTGAATCTATCTTATTTACACTATCTTTTCCAAAATCAGATTTATTTACATTTTCATCCTCATTTTCTAAGTCTATGTTTGTACACTCGAAATCATTTTTACAATGTAGAAAATCTTCAATTTGGTCATTGTTCCCAAATACCTGCCAGTATCTGATGTTGTCTGGGACAGTCAGTCTACACTTCACCTCCACTGTGTATGGGCGAGTGGAACAAAAAGGTATCTTGCATGTAGCTACTGACATAGCTAAACCATCTAATAAAATATTCTGTCCCCTGGGCATAACCTGTAAATCAACTTCAGTGAAATATTTAAGGGCATCTAAAACAACATTCCTATAAGCTCTAAGACGGGGATGTTTTGTTGCATACTCACCTTTGATTTGTTTGACAATTAATTCGGAATCGCCTCTTACCATGATTTTTTTGGCACCAACTTTCTTTAGGAGTTTCAGACCGAGCATCAAAGCTTCGTACTCATCAATGTTGTTAGTGCATTGAAAATTTAATTTGTAAGAATGGTTTTCCGAATACCTAGATTTTTGATTGTGCAACCAAACTCCTGCTCCAACTCCTTCTTTGCTTACAGCTCCATCGAAGTCCATGCTCCAGAAATCTATTGGAAATTCTTCACTTATCACGTTTTTCTTTCTTGCTGCCTCAACGATTTCTTGGCCTTCTTTCAGATCAAGTGTATCTTCTTCCAGCTGAGCAATTTTCTCTCCTGTATCACCATTGTTATACAAGATGAAAGAATCTAAGTTGGAGTGTGTAGAGTAAAGAGGATAGTTATGTGTCTTTTCTTGGCTGCTGACCATATATTTCATCAACGTTTCTCTGTACAATCTTCTATGTTGCCCGAATACTCGGATGGTAGCATACGACATATCCAACTGCAAAGTACCTTTCAAATTCCCCCCCCAAGACCTGGATAGCAACATACCATATTTCGGGGGAATGTCTACGACCAAAACATCCATAACCATGCTTTTTTCTGGAATCTGAACTAGAGTGATACATAAGTCCTTGATCAATCCGATACATCTGACTTTGCTAGAGTCAAAAGAGTGTAAGTCCTTGTAAGGTCTGGTGACCTCAAGTCCCAGTTTTTCCATCACTGCTTTAGGCATCAAGTTATGGGAAGCACCTAAATCTAACATAGCATTATGTAGAATCAATTCGTGTATATTAAGGCTGATGTAAAAAGGAGTGACAACACCATTGTTAGTCTAACCATCAACTTCAGGGCCAAACATGAGTTCAGGTTGATTGTCGGTAAGATTTACAGTGTCCGAATGATTCGTTGATCCAATAGTTAAGGCCTTCATGCCTATATCAGGTTCAATGCTCAATGCTTTGATCACTTGCGATAGGTAAGCTTCCTTAATCATCAACTCGGAAAGGGGGATGGGAATTTTCACTTTGGCTAATTCCCCTTTGAGACTGAAAGGAGTAGGTGCTCTGCTTTGGCTCAACAATTCTGATTTTTCCACCATAGTCTTCTGGGAAGAAGTATTTGGTGGGTTGTTTGATGAAACCTTAGTCTGTGTTGATCTTTGTAAAATGGTAAGGTTTCTTTTTTCTGGAGCTTCAACATTACCTTTCTCAGGGATCTTTTTGGTAGAAGGCTGAGGGGCTTTCTTGGTTTCGACCACTTTCTTCATTTCGGTTACCTTTTTTGGGGAAGTTTAATCTGTCTTCTTACTTTGAAAATTGTACTACCTGTGTACCTCTATAATGGCATATTCAAATGCCTGTTGTTCAGTTTCTTTATCTTCTTCACTCACCTGCATCTGAGAAATAAGGAAAAGTTTTTTCTCTTCTTGAGTGAGGAAAATAGCTTTGTTATCATGAATGCCCATGAGGTTTATGTGAGTGTCCTCCAATTATTCAATTACCTCTTCTCCTTCATCGACATAATTTTCCTGTAGGGGTGGCCTGATCTGTTGATCAGGACCCCTCTGTTCTCTTTGATCCCTGGGATCTCTCTGCCTGATTTGAGGAGGATTTCTTCTGAAGTTAGGATTCCAAATTTGTGGAGCAGGTTGATTTTCTCTAGGAGGTTTTCTTTTGGATACAGTGAGTCTCTCCATCATCCTTTCCATTTCTCTAGCTAAGGAATCCAATTTGGCATCAAAAGAAGATGTGGAAGGTTCTTCTTTAATCGTGACTCTCCTTTTGGTCCTCTTCCATGCCCTTTTAGCTAACAGGTTGGCCTTCGCACTTATTGCGCTTTTTAGCATGTATTCCAGGGTGGTGGAGTTTCTTTCCCTTAATTGATAAGACATATCAGCGCCAAAACTGTCATGGAATTTTATCAGTGCTAGACCTTGTGGGGGTTTAATATCGGCCGGAATCACATTGTATAGATTGTTGAAATGAATGCAATAATATTGTACTGTCTCACCTTGATTCCATCTGATGTTTTCGTATTCTGACAAGATTGGGAGAGGATTTTTCTTTACCTCCCATATTTCTAGAAAAAATATTTGAAATGCTATAAGGTCGAGCACTGAGGCAACACGTAAAACTTTGTACCATTTCTTAATGTCACCGGTCAAACTATGCGTAATCAATCTCATTTGAACGTCAGCTTCATCTACTTCTTGCAGATCAAAATAGTCATTCATTTTATCAACGTGTTGTTGTGCACTCAAGGGCCCTGTTCCATCGAACTGTGGAAGTCTTGTTTGATAATCCTGGGGCATAGCATGTAGAGGTGTGGCCAACACCAAGGGAGCATATATGGCTGCCATGATAGGTGGAAGAGGTGGGACAACAACCTGGATGATAGGTGGGGCGGTGATAGAAGATGAGGAGGAGGAGGGGCTTGCTGGCACGGAGTGAGCGGTTTGAGGTTTTGTAGTGGGAGATAGTATTTCAGGGGTCCGAGGTTGCAGGATTTTTGGGTCTAAAATGATTTCAATTACGAAACTATCAGATTTCATTCTAAATAGACTTTGTTCGAAAATGGTGTCAAAGTCGAAGGGCAACGAGTTCCTCTGGGAGAGAGGAGGACTTGTGAAAGAGACTATGACTCCCTGAACCTTCTGTAACAGTCTTCTATCTAGCTAATTGTTTTGTATTATTAGTTTCTATTGTAGGTTCTGGGTCTGAGTGGGATCAAGTATAAGTTCTTTTAGGAGCCAAACTCCTTTTTTAATTTATATATATATATATATATATATATATATATTAGTTTTATGAGTCTAAAAATTAATATGTACAAGCTTTAACAACCTCTAAACATTATTTCTTTTTCATATTTATAATTTGTTTAGAAACAAATCTTTCTTCTAAGCAAAAGAAAACGTGGGGTTGAAAAGTTCGTTCTTCCCCAGTATGGTCACCACTATGTTAATCCTCTGTAAATTCCCAGAGGTTGTCAGGAAAGAAGAAATTTACGAGAGGTAACTTTATCCAACCACTTCAAAACTGGAATCTAGCCCTACCAGCTTCAGAGAGGGATCTCTCTGTATGGTTTAGATGTCTTAAAATTAAGAAGTTAGGCTAGTTAAATAAATAGGATTGATTGGTTTGTTGTTGTTTTTGTTAAGTTGGATGAAAAGGGATTTACACATCCATTGGGCTATGGGATCTATATTATAAATATAGAAATCTAAACCAGAAACAAAAGATTCTTTTCACAGGGAAAGATAATGCATTCGTTGGATTCTTTAGCAGTAAAATGATGAATAGCAGAAAAGATGAGAATATCAATTAAAGTAAAGAAGCATTCAAGAATTTCTTCACTGTAATATCAAAAGATAAACATTAATATCTTTCAAAGTCTGAAATAGGGTATACAAAGATAAATCCTGCAATGTGTGTTATTTTTAAAAGATTAGATTAGAAAACAATATGACAACTGAGCAAGAAGTACATTCAACATAGAAAAGAAAACATCACCAATGAATAACAGGCAAGAATCCTGTGAAAAATGTCTCTTTGTATTACTAGAAGATCTCTTGATAAAAATTACAGTCTTGTAGCTTGCAGGGCGTAAAGATCAACCCTCAGTACTTCAATGTTTGAAGTATTTATAACCAAAATTACATACGACCCTGTCATTAAAGATCAGGATGTGCCAAGTCTAAATTTAGCTAACTAACTTAACAAGATACAAAAATTTAGGAAACTACTTGATGACGTGTTGAAACTTCATGCTGATTTCTGGGGTGAACCGTTGGTGAAGCCTCTGCACGACCTCCTCTGACTGATAGCTGACTCGGCTTGGACACCTCATCGACTACTCGATCAGATTGCAAAGCTCTTCCCATCGAAGGTGACTGGGAACGCTGACTTTGAGCAATCTTCGGTATACTTCATCCATCTCTGTGTACTTGGAAAAAGTTGGCTTGATGATGAAAATGTACCGGATCTCATGTTGTATACTGATGTCTAAATGTAAAGCATCTAAGCATGCCTTTCCTGTGATACTACCTTGTATTCCTGAGAATTTTGAGCTATCCTTAGCCACAGTGGCTAGTTTCTTTTTGTAATCGGCAAGCATCATTAACTTGTCATTTATAACTCTCATACCAGGAAGGCCTTTCTTCTGTAGAGCTTCGATCTTGCTGAAAAATCTTTGCACTCCTATGTCCATGGTCTGGAATTTTTCCTCTAGCTGTAGCATCAGTCCTCTCTTGGTCAGGACCCTCTTGACCTCAAGGATGGTATCTGTCCTATCTTCAATCTTCAACTCCTCTAGCTCCTCTCTGGTTTTGGAATTCAAAAATTTGATGATCTTAGCAGCTTCTATGGGCATCTCTCCCAGTTCTTCTCCTATCTTCTCAATAGATTGTTGACTTCTTTGCACCAGCTCGTTTTGCTCGAACATGATTTGTATCATCAGCCATATTTCATTCATGGACTTGGTGATGTCCATCCAGACACTTTCTTTGACCTCATCCAATGTTTTGTCTGCCACTGTTTGATTCTGAAGCTGTTGCAATTCCTATTAGAGTTGGTATGATGTTTGTTTTTCCTTGGAGTAGCTAGTTTGGTAAGAAGACTTGAGTTCCTGAAGGTTCTCAATCTCCTTTTTGAGTCTGCTAATTTCTGTCTCTTGCAAATTCATTTCTTCCATGGATTTAGCCAGTTCAACAGTCTTCTCCAGGGATGTCAGTGGAGATGTCGAGGAAATTTCTGCTACAGATGTTGTGCTCACCCCTGTGAGTGGAACTGCACTCAGCGGAATGACCTCCATGGGCTTTGACTGCTCCTTTTCTTTCACTAGTTTTTCCAACTCCGCTTCCATTTCCTTCAACTATGCATTCTGCTCCATGATGAGCTTGAGCATATCATCTTTTTCCCCTTCTGTCTCCGCTATTTCCTTTGCATGTGCATATTCTATTGGTGGAAATTTCAACTATTTCCTCATAGATGCAATATCAAAATTTTTCTTTTTGAGCATCTCCTCGACTGCTTTCACATTCGAGGGATCATATCCGATCTTGAGGACCAATTCTTCCAATGTCTTAATCTTGTTATCTTTGGCAAACGATGATATTTTTTCTATCTTCAATTGCGTCTGGACATTGCTCAGAGATACCTGTAACTTGGAGGTAGCAGTAGAAGCATGTGCCAATGTGGAGAAAACCATTTCTCCAGTTTTCCTATGCAGATCCATTTGATCAGCTGGATGCACATCTTTAGTTTGAAATTCAAATGTTTCTCTCTTGTAATCGGTGATTACTTTCGGGTCTGGCACCTATGCTTGTAGAAACGCCATGTGCATTCTACCCTTCTCAGTGTCGAATGCAGATAGTAGTCTGTGTTGCGCAGTTGATGTTTTCTTCCAGAACTGAGCATACGTCCTGCTGGTCAGCGTCTGATTTTTCTTTTTGATCAGATCATACTTCTCAAAAATACTCAATTTTGGTCCTATTTTGCTCGGCTGGTTGGCTGGTGGAGTATCTGTAGGCTTCTTAGGCAACATTGTAGTCATGATTTGTTTGTTGCTTGTACTAAGGAACGACCGATCAACCTCCATAGTTGCAGTGGATTGAATTCCCTTTTCACCAGTCATGTCGGGTGCCTGACTAGTTTTTGGCCCCTTGGCATGTAGTTGGAACTCTTCGGACGATACTTCAGTGACAGAAGGTGAAACGTCATGCCTGGGACTTTTCTCCTTGGGAGCCTATGGTGTAGTCATCTATGAGACAGTGACCGAAAGGTCCTGTTGTTCTATCTCAACCAGAGTGTTTGTCTCTCATTCTGTCTAGTTGGCGAACTTCTCTATCTCAGGCCTGGATGTGTGGACATATGGGATATTCTTGTTCTTAAATCTCATCTCTAAAATTATTTCGTAGGGGTGATAGTGCCATATGAAGCTAGAAAAAAACTTCATTTCTTTAAGCAGTCTGTCTACTTCCTCCCTGCCACCTTGGCTATTGCAGATGAAAGACCCAATCTACCCTTCAATTCTAAGTTGCTGCTTCTTCTTCAGAGACACAAAATGTATGTCATATGAATTGATAATTTGTCTTATGTACTCCAGGGAAAATATCCTCACAGGAAAATACTTGGGCAACTTGTATGGAGCCAATTAGCACCCATACACTATGATCTCTGTGTGGTCCTGATACAGGTACCAGTCTCCCATTTTTGCAAGATCCGAGAGGTCTAGGATCCTCTGAATTTTCTCGTTTATTCTCAGCTCGGGTCTGCCACTGAGCATGCTCACCACGGGGTGGTAGAACTGCTCGATAAATTGTTTGAAGATGAATTTTGTAGAGTTGTGTTTGAGCAGTGAAGTCCATGTTGTCACCCCCTGTAGCCTTCCATCGTTGTCCATCTTCTGCACTGAAAAGGAGAATTTGTCCACTTGAAAGAATAGGAACATGTAAGATAGTATTGTGGAATACCGGAACATGCCTTCTATGGAGAAATTTGAGAATTGGTCATGAATGTTGTCTTCCAGGAAGGTGTTTTAGTCGAACTGAGTGGTGGGTTTCTCATCTGTGGAGAATATGGACAGAAATCCCAATATGGGTTCATCTACCCATTGATCCGAAAAATACTCGAGCAGTGCGTAGAGCGACGAGATGAACTGGTTTCCCTTACTGATAAAAGGGATGAATGATACGGGGGATTTGTAGTGGGGATTTGGGCAGCCTCTGGGAGAAAAAGCTCAAAAATCTGAGCTCTTTGCGGAAATGATAATTTCTGGTAGAGTTCTATGATGATTTCAAGGTTGAAAGGTGAGGCAGATTCATCTCTGGGTATCTGCATCATCTTGTCAATGGTTTCGGGTGTAATGAGGAATATAATTTCTCCTGATGAAGAAACTACGGCTCTCTGGTCGAGGAGGTAGTGAGCCTGGCATTTGAGGGAGAATTCAGGGAAATGGTGAACCTGGGGGAAAAGATACAGGGGAAGGTTTGACTCCCAGAGCCCAATTTCATCACTCTGGTCAAGGGAAACCTCTTTGAGCCATGACTGCAAGTCCGCGAATTCAAATTTGCATGTACTATATACGATTAAATGGTCTTTTTTGGCCAGATGGATTCTGTCGAGGTCGACAGGGGGTGGGAGGAAAGGATTTTCCTCAGTTTATGTTATTTTCTATTTTTTCTCCATCGCTGTAAAAATACCTGCAAATCAAACAATCGTTAGTGGGGATGATGGTGGATTTGGACAATTGACTGTAACGGAGAGGAAAATGGGGAAAAGAAATTCTCTAGTGCGTCGATAGGGTAAATGATGAGGGAATGAAGGGTGAAGGTATTTTTGAGCAAACGGATACCCGTTGGGTGTGGAAGACAGGTCAACAGGTTAACATATAGGTTAGCCAATAATAAATGGCCAACGGGTGACAATGACTGAAGAATATGGCTAGGTGACGTGGTGGGAGTTGATTGGGGAGTAAACATGGTGAGAGGACTTTTAAAGGGCGAACAAAGGGAAATTGAATGATAGAGTAATTTGAGGTGACCTCTTGGGAAAAACATGCATAATGACATCATGGGGTGACAAGGCATGTCATACCTTCAGAGGTGGTGGGAG
>SNQJ01S0054456.1:0-35665 GCA_010110895.2 Picea sitchensis | reverse complement strand
AAGTAAAACCAGAAACGAGAAATACTTTACTTCTCATGAGTGGGAAGGAACTTCTGGCAGAAGTAAAGAAGAAGGAAGATCCACAATTCTTTGTGGTCAGGAAACCAAGGATTGTTTTGACCAACACAAGAGTGGATGACATATCGGAAGAAATTCAGGAACTGCTGTAAGAGTTCGCTGACATAGTGGTAGATGAATTACCTCATTCATTTCCACTAATGAGGAGTGTGAGTCATCATATAGACCTCATACCAGGAGCCAGTTTGCCAAACAAAGCCGCGTATAGGTTGACGCCGCAGGAAAATGAAGAAGTCAAAAGGCAGGTGCAAGAACTGTTGGATAAAGGACTGATCAGGGAAAGTTTAAGTCCACGTGCCATTCCAATGGTGAAAGTTTAAGTCCACGTGCCATTCCAATGGTACTGAGTCCAAAGAAACATGGAGGATGGAGAATGTGCACTGATTCTAGAGCCATTAACAAGATAATCATTAGGTACAGGTTTCCATTGCCACAGATGGATGACTTGATGGACTATTTAAGTGGAGCCAATTTTTTTTCAAAGGTTGATTTGAAAAGTGGATACCATCAGATTCACATGAGGGAAGGCGACGAGTGGAAGACAACCTTCAAAACCAATGAAGGATTGTATGAGTGGATAGTCATTCCATTTGGCTTGACGAATGCACCGAGTACCTTCATGAGATTGATGAATGAAGTGCTGAAAGAATTCATTGGTAAGTTTGTCATTGTTTATCTAGATGACATATTGATTTTCAGTAAAACGAAAGAAGAACATCTGAAGCATTTAGCTGCAGTAATGAGGAAGCTATAGCAAGAGAAGTTGTTGATCAACATGAGGAAATATTCATTTATGAAGACAAAACTCATTTACTTAGGGTTTGTCATATCGACAAATAAATTAAAGATGGATCCAAGTAAAGTGGATGTAATTAAAAATTGGCCATCACCAAGAAATATTTTCGAGGTGAGAAGTTTTCATGGACTAGCTAGTTTCTACCGAAAATTCATCAGGAATTTTAGTGGAATTAGCGCAACGATGATGGACACAGTCAGGAAAAGACAGAAATCATTTCATTGGACTGAAGAGGCAGAAAAGAGATTCAATCTGTTGAAGCAGAAGATCACAGAACAGTCGGTTTTGGTGTTGCCTGATTTTACGAAAGTGTTCCAAGTGAAATGTGATGCAAGTGGATTTTCCATAGGAGCGACCTTGAGCCAGGAGGACAGACCAATTGCATATTTCAGTGAGAAGCTGGATGAGGAAAAAGTAAAGTACTCCACGTATGACAAAGAGTTTTATGCTATCATACAGGCACTGAAGAAGTGGAGACATTATTTAATCCCAAAAGAATTTGTTTTGTATAGTGATAATCATGCATTACAGTTTGTGACTCAACAGGAGAAGTTGAATCAGAAACATGCTAAATGGGTAGAGTATATGCAGAATTTTACATTTGTAATTAAACACATTTCAGGTACTGCTAACAAAGTGGTTGATTCTTTAAGAAGGAAGTGTTTTTTGCTGCAGGAGTTCTGATTCAGAACATTGGGTTTTGAAAATCTTAGGGACATGTATGCAGGTGATGCAGATTTTGCAGAGGCATATGAAGAAACTGAGAATCCAGTTCTCAGAGACAGAAGCCTATGGATAGATTACATGATCCAAAATGGACTGTTGTTCAGAGGAAATCAGTTATGCATTCTGAATTGCTTCATGAGGGAGAATCTGCTTAAGGAGAAGCAAAATGGTGGATTAGCAGGGAATTTTGGCCACGACAAGACATTTGCAAAGTTGAGCGAAGCATACTTTTGGCCAGGAATGCGGTCGGAGGTCAAGAAGTTTGTCGACGGATGTAGAATTTTCCATCATTCAAAGGGTAGGAAGCAGAATGTGGGATTCTATCAACCATTACCCATACCCGAGAGGCCATGGGATGAAATCAGCATGGATTTCATATTGGGATTACCAAGGACGCAAAGAGGACATGATTCGATCTTTGTGGTGGTTGACAGGTTTTCCAAAATGGCACATTTTATCCCATCCTAGAAGACCAACGATGCGACTCATATCGCAAATTTGTTCTTCAAGGAGGTCATTCGACTTCATGGTTTACCAAGAAGCATAGTATCGGACAGAGATACGAAATTCATTAGACATTTATGGAGGACACTCTGGAAGAAGATGGGAACTAACTTGATGTTTAGTTCTGCATATCATCCTCAGACGGATGGGAAAACAGAGGTGGTAAATAGAATTCTGGGAGATTTATTAAGAAGCTTGGTGACAGAGCACCATAGCAGCTGGGACAATGTGTTGCCACAGGCAGAGTTTGCATACAACGACTCAGTGAACAGGAGCACAGACAAAAGTCCATTTGAAATTGTATATGGCAGACAGCCAATAGGAATTTCTGAATTGAGGGACTTAGAGAAGATAATGACTAAGAGCGTAAGCGCTGAAGAATTCACAGAGGCGATGAAGGAACTTCACAGCAGGGTGAAGGAACGATTGCTGGAATCAAACCAGGAATATAAGCGTAGAGCAGATCAACATTGGAGACAACTTCAGTTCGAGGTTGGTGATCTAGTTCTGGCACATCTGAGGAAGGAAAGGTTCCCAAGGGGAACATACAACAAGTTGAAAATGAAGAAAATTGGACCATGCAGAGTCCTAAAGAAATTGGGAGAAAATGCTTATGAGATTGAGTTGCTAGATGAGATCGGAATATCTCCGACATTCAATGTCTCAGACTTATATCCCTATAAGGCTGAGGAAGCAGGAGCTGAAAATGATGAACAACCAGAGATCCATTGGCAGAAGCAGATGTCGATTTCATAAAATCCATAGATGGAGCGTATACTTAATAAGTGAGTGAGTAAAAAGACTAGGCAGAAGCAATACTTCGAGTATCTGGTCAAATGGAAGAACCATCCAGTGGAAGATACCAGCTGGGAGACTAAAGCAGAGATTCAAAAGCATGGACAGACCATGTAGGAGCTCATGGACAGGAGCCTATGAAAGTTTTCAAGCCGAGGAGTATGATGCAGGAGCATCGCCAACTCATCAAGCGAGCCAGCACATCAAGCGGAGATCAGCTGGATAAACAAACCCAAATTTTTGAAGTTCTTTGGGATTGTGGCACAAGTCTTTAATGAAGCCATTTATGAAGGAGAACCTTTTGTATATTGTATCAGACCTCGAGCCATACGCTCTTGTTTGAAGTAGATAGGAGGCATTTAATCTAGTTAATGCTGGTAGATAGGATTTTAATTCTAGATTTGATAGTTTAGAGTCCTAGAGGGAAAATGGATATAGACACCCTCATTGTACCATTGTAACATATGGAAGCATTCAGGAAAAGAGAAGAGAAGGCAGAGAATATTGTATGAAGTACACCCATGTACATGCATTTGAATTTATAGAAGAAAGTTTTGATTCAAACTCATGGTTGGTGTTGTTTCTCTGTGTTTGTTGTTTATGTACTCATGAATGTTTGCTTCTTGATATGAATTTGCTTTGTATATGTTGTGCATGTGATTTCATGTCTCAATATGAAGTCTGAAGGGGAGATCAAATGAGTTTCAATTGTTTCTCTATCTGAGCCAGGAGATTCCTGCAAGGTGAGCAGTTGAATTCATCCGCAAGGAGTGCGTTGATGAAGGCTCAGTAGTTTAAATTTTGTTCTCATTCACCCAGAAGTGGAAGTGGGTTGTTGAAGCTGTGCAAGGAGCGCGTAGGCTGAAGAAGAAGTCTCAGTTTTGAATCTGAGAAAAGGGAGATTGAAGACTGTTGTTGCAGGAAGTGCGCAGAGTCGGAAAGATCCAACACTTGGGAAGTTGTTGAATGTTGAGCGCAAGGAGTGCGTGCAAATTCCTTTGAAGGAATCAGAGTGGAAAAGCTCAGGAGGTATAGTACCTTCATGGTATTGTCAAAGAAGAGCATCGGGTTCTTGCACCGTGAAAAGTTCCAGGCAAGAGCTGCAAGTGCGTGCACATAGATCTCTTTTTCCTAAGAGATTGTGGAAGTCGAAGCAAAGATCAGGAGAAATAAGCCTTCGAATACATTGAAGGGAAAGTGCAGGGAAGCTTCCATTGTAAGCCAAAAAGAAGTATCGCATATTTGCGAGTGAGTGAATGAGTCTCGTGGGGAGACACTTCTTCCTTTCACAGAAATCATCAAAAGAAGAACGGACGGTCGAAATTAGTTGAGGAGGTCTCACGAAATTCCGTGGACCGTTGGATCCTACGGAGGTGCGAGAAGGTTATTGACGCAAACGTGAGGAGTTTCAGAGCTCAGGAGGGTTAAAGCCATCGATTCCAAGTCATAGAGACCGTCAGATTTACTCGTGACATCGCATATTGGCATATCGCAAGTCGAGGCACCAGGTTGTTGTAACGGGAGTTGCGATATCGCGATCCGTGATATCCCGATAGGATCAGAACCATTGATCGTGTGGGAAGTGTGTCAAGGGATCCCAAGGAGTCGGGGTTCAGAGAATCGGGTTCTTCGACGACAGGAAACAGTTGCACATTGGAATCGCGATCCGTGATATTTCGACGGTGACGTGGCAGTGTGGGACCACGGGAGCTAGTGGAGTACAGGTGGTATCATGTCGGGGATCGGGGAAAGGCAAGTCCTGAGTCCATCGATCTCAGGATTCACTATCCCACGAGTTCCGAAATCCTGATAGAAGGATATAAGGTGGAGGAGTCAATCCCACACGGGTATCGGGAAATCGACACATCGGGATTCGGTGGTTGGAATTTCAAATTGTTGACATCGCGAGTAGCGATTTCCCGATAGGGAGAACTCTGATAGGAGAGGGAGGAAATTCAACGATTGACTAAATCCATTGGGTCTCGGGGATTTGGGGACCCAAATATAGACCACGAACTCGCGAAGCTGCGAGTTTTGATTCCTCGATAAGCCAAGGAAGAGGAGTCGCGCAAAGTGAACTATGGGTGCAGATTTCTCGAAAGGGAAATAGAAGAGCCTTTGAGCTCTTCGGGCCGAAGGAAGAGAAGGTCCTGAGGGAGCAGGCGTGCCCTGGGTGGCATGGTTTGCATCACCTCACTAAAGGCACATACATCCTAGCCTCCCCCGAAGGCCATCCTCTCAAGGAAACCGTGAACGGGTTGTACTTAAAGAAATTTTACGCCTAAGAATAGCTATTCTACACTAGGCTTTTTATTTTTTGTACATATTTTGTAGAGTTTTTAGTCTTATTTTATCCATACCTCCCGTCTAATCTATCACTCGTGTTATTGACATATGCCACCTCCATCGTCGTACCACATCGGTTACACCAATGGAGCTAGCCGCTGGACACAGAATCTCTCTTCGGCTGCTTGAGCCCTCTATTTTCCTTCACATGACCTTCTCCACACCAGCAACATATGTTTAGGCTCAGCCACCAAAAATCAAGCAGAGTACACGATGACAGAAATCATCAAACTCTCCCCCGGCCTCGACCGAAGGAGCATATGACGACCCTACCCCAGGGTCATCATAATGGTGTCTCTGGGCCGCTCTATCATCATCACTGGGCCTCGCCCCAACATCCTCTTGATGTTGCCTCTCCCCTGCTCACAACTCTCCTAGCGGTGGTCTCACAGGCCCTTGGCGGGCTGGCGCTTGGATCAGCTCGATCTCTCATCCATGCGGTCCCACATATACACAAACAAACACATGATAGCATCAACATCCATACAAATATTAACTATATGCTATACTATCTAAAAAACAAATCAACAAAACCAACAACCAACACATCATACCTCGACGATCGAATACCTCTGCCAGAGGTAATATCATCTTAGGGTCATCACGAAAATCTATCCCACTGTATGGAAACTGCAATATGATCTGTGGCATCTGATGCCACACCTGTGAAGCCTCGACCGTGAAGTAGTGGCCACCCTCCCCACCCCCATGACGAACCAAAATCGTTGACCACCACCACAGTCACGGTTCTCGTGCTCTCGATGGGTCTAACAAAACTCTTGGGTGCAACATCGGCACCCTCTTTAGAAACCAAGCCACTAGGACAGATCCAAAGGCAAAATCCCCTGATTTGGCCGCCCGACACCTAGTGAGTTGTCCCACCATCTTGGCGTGTAGCATCAAGCCTCAGGTGAAATTCTCACCCCCTAATGTCCGCTACATAATCCTCAGCTGGCCACAATTGATATGCTGAGTCGCGAGTGACCCATACACTCTCACAACCATCGTTGCCATGCAATGATGTACCAGGGCATCCATCACCCCAATCCTCACCACTGACCCAGACATAAAATCCTCTCTTGAATAATATGTCCTGGAAAGGGTATCCAACTGCCCCTCTCCAACTACCACCGGCTCGGTCGGCCGCAGGGCACCCCGAAAAGGGAGCCCAGTCAGAAAATAGACATCCTCCTCAGCAGAGAATGCCAAGTGCTCCCCGTTCATAATGAAACACTACAACTCCAGACTCCACATCGAGATCAAGAATTGCAGCAGATACTCTTGTGCCCTCAATAGTGGGCACTCAAAAAACTTCAGCAGCCCACAGGATGCCAAAGCACCACGAACCGTCGGCTCCTCATCCCTCATGGCCTACCTCAGTCGGGCCCAGTCCCTCTCTCTCAAATGGATAGGCATCACCCCCAATGATCACCTGCATCCACATATAAAGTATTGTAAGTTTTAAACCTGCGAAATAAAGCAATGCATATAGATTCTTAATCAATACAAAAAATAATCAATGGCTCATACACAGAGTACACAGAGATTTTATACCGAAAACCCTCAACCAGGAAAACCTTTCTTATTTTCATTATATCGAACTTCACCATTCACCATACAGTATATACAATATTTTTAGGTATTTCGTAGATACCAAAACCCTAATCCATTAATCCGGGATTAATATACAAATCTACCAAAAATAGCAAAAACCGCCGCAAAAAAAAAATTCTGGGCACTGCCCCGAATGCTGCGCATAACCAGGGGGGGCATACCTGCCCCCCCTGGGACCCCCCTAGGAAAGCGCTCAACACACACAATAGATATCTAGGTGAAGGGATCGTCATATGCATTTGTGGTATATGACATGCCCACACACATACACATGCAAAGAATATAACACATACCCAACAAGTACTCGATCAACCATCACAAAAACACCAAACTCTCCCAAAAAAAATAAAAAAATGGGGGGGGGGAGATAAGTTTTGCCTCAAAGGCATGAATGTTTTCCCCACAGGCGTGCACACATGCACACCTATTTACCCCACAGGTGCACATGTATGCGCGCCTGTTAAGCCCACAGGTGTGCACTGAATGCATGCTTGTTCACTACAAAGTTGCGCACTCATACGCAACTGTCAGCAACACAGCTGCGCACATATGCACAACTATGTTTAGGAACAAGCGCGCACCCCATGCGCGCCTGTTTTCCCAAATAGCGTGCCCCCAATGAATGGCTATGACTACTACATCTGCGCATTTGTGTGCGGATCGCCATCGATCACCTACGCATCTGGGGGGCCACAACCCTAAAAACCCACTGTACAGTCCTGCCCAAAAGTTGACACCTAACTACTGTATAGGAGGATGAGACCACTAACCTGACTCTCGCACCTCCCATATCGGCTACCTCGCACTCCTATAATCTCCAAATCCACTCTGCAATCTCCTCTCTAACCACTATAGTAGCAAGTACAAATGAGGTGGCAATG
Organism: Picea sitchensis; assembly: GCA_010110895.2. Classification (NCBI taxonomy): domain Eukaryota; kingdom Viridiplantae; phylum Streptophyta; class Pinopsida; order Pinales; family Pinaceae; genus Picea; species Picea sitchensis. The sequence goes on along the minus strand of SNQJ01S0054456.1, from coordinate 27,925 downwards.
TGGGCCCTACAACTATATATAGGCCCTTTTTGCCAAACTTCCATAATCAATTCTGGGAGCTCCGAGCGTCCATTTTTTTATCCATATTCATCCACGGGATCAACACCCCGTCGTCTACATCAACATAGTCCCCAGGCCATTTTTCATCCTTAACCCTTGGGGATCCATTTTTTCATACCCTGTTTAGGTACTCATGCTCATGTTCAAAATTATCAAATAAATGGTTATATGTTCGATTATATTCAGATATTTTTCACGCCGGGTATTTGGTTTTCATGTGTACAGGTACTTGGTCATCACACACCAGCAAGACCCCTTCAGGTCTATAATCGACATTGGCATGTAATCATTCCCTCTGAATCTCAATTGCATCTCCAGTCACACCCTCTAAAATTTTCCTTTAGGGTCCCTATATCTGGCTCTGCAGTACTGTCACCTCCACTGCATTTTGGGTACTATCACCTGGTAGCACTCTCCCCCACATGAGTTGTCCCATTCATATCCCCCCTTGGCACTTTAACACTCATGCTGTTTTCAACCTTTAGGGATGGGAGTCCCGATAGTCTTACATCATGTCGCAAATTAGCCACATACTCCTCCTCATTTTTCTAGCCTACCCAACGGACTCCCAGGGCACTTCCTCACGATTTTATGTTGACTGCACTCCCGCAGCATCATTTACCATCCATTTCATCCACCGTCGATTTTCCCATCTTCAGATTTCCCTCCATACATTTCCCTACTATAGAAACCCACCTATAGGGCCCCAACCCACCACTTGTTTTTTAACCAACTTGCGCCATCCTCAGGCCAAGCCATCTTACACAGGGGCACCTGTTTCTATATTTGCATTATTATCCCCAGTGCTTTTTTTAATTCTTTTTGTAATTAAGCCTTTGTTTCCAGCATTTTACATAGCTTTTTGTCATCACCTTTGGCAACCTTCTTCCTTTTTGGAAAATGCAACCCAAGTCGCCCTTGGTTGGCGCATTCCTTATCACCTACCTATTCTCTTTGAGTTCATTCACTTTGTCCCGCCTCTGGCACAAATTATCCCACGTCCCATTGGCCCTGTGACACTCGACCTAGTTGAACGGTTGCGGCCACTTATACTTTGCCTATATTCCCCACCAAGGGAAGTCTTGAGTCTCCATGCATCTTGACTTCTTCCATGTACCTCCTCAGTTCCTGACCTCACCTAGTGGATTTCATGAAGCCCTTTTCTTCTTGGAGTCACATCTCCCTTTTTGTCGAAATCATCACAGTTTCCATAAGGGCGATAGTATCTTGACTCTCATTACCTCTACAATGAGGAGTCTCAGACGTCACAGGGAGAACCATCATTGCTCTCTGCTGTCATTGACCGCCATAAAATTCAACTTCAACACTTTCTCATGTTACGGTGGGTCTTACTTTGCGACTATTGCAGTTGTTTTCTGTATTTTCCGAAGACCTCTGAACTTTGTTGGGCTATCAATGCCCATAGAGTCCGTGATACTTCTTACATGTGTCATTGCCTACTATTTAGATTATTTTTCCTCATCATAATTGTCCTCTGCCTTTATCAAAACCACCCCCGAGGGTGCTACATTTATCTACATCAACACACAGTTTCATTTACTGTACAACACCCTTTTTTTAGTCAGATAACACGAGCATGGGGCATGCCCACCTCATTTGTACACAATTTATTTTCCACACCTTGCGAAAGGTTGGGTCCTACAGGTTCCCTTCTCCCTCCAAGGGGTCACTCTTGATACTCTCACTATCACTCTTTCATACAATGATACTCTCAGTAGAAGAAATAATGATGAATTTTGGCTATCCGTATTCTCCTAACCTCATCCATTAAGGGGCATCTGCTATCACCGAAATTTAGTCCGAAAATGGTTACATGAATCCAACATCTTCAAACAGCTATTAGTTCACCCATGGACCAAAATTACCAAAAAAGCATTTCCAAAAGGTAAAAAACTATACAACCAGTTATAAAATCAGGATGCTCTATGACTATACAAGGTGCGCGCGCACATGCACCATCAGGAAACGCAATAAAAGCACAGATATGCATGATGCACGACTGTGGACGCTAAAAGCTACGCACACTGGAGAACAACACATTTATGATGTTGGTCGGCCTCCCACCCACTTCTGTTTCATCTTCCAAGTCGATTTGACATCCAAATCTCAGCTGGATCTGACTGGGTAGCTGGTCAAAGACCTAAAGGTGCCCTAAACAACCCCTTTTCACACTAAAATCTGGTTGTACAATACCTCAAAGTGGTGCTATAAAACAAGCCCATGGGTGCACTATATCTTCAAGGAATTCATTTGCAAGGTTATGCTGCTGCTATTCTCTTGGGGAAACCTATTTTCTCATCAAGGGTATATTAGCACCATTCCATTTGGGCAATCCACATCACCTTTTGAGTGGTTTATCTTGGGATTCTTTCACCATTTCTTTCAAGTTTTCAATTTGTAAGAAGAGCTCAATCTTGGGGGTCTAAGAGCCTTCCGTTGGAGGAAGAAGGGACCCAAAGTCCCCTTTCTCTTTGGTGTTTTCTTTTCACTAATACAATCCTTTCCATTGGTGACATGAGTCTTGTTTGTCTCTTGTTCTTATGTCCTTATGCACAATAATTTAATTGTTTTTTCCTTCCCTAGTTTAATTCTTAACTTAGTCTTTTATGTTTATTCGTCTAACCCTTTCCTTTACTATTGTCTTGCTTAGCTAACCCAACTAAGCTTGTAAGAACCTTTGTTTTTCTCATTTAGGTGACGAAAGAGGTGCAACACCTATCATGTGGCCTTCCAGAAAAATATCATGTCTAATAATCTTATGATTAAAAGGATCATTGATGATCAAGGGGCTTCGACGTGCATAATGTCCTTGTCTTGTGGGAAAGTTATTTTTTCTCTAAATCTTAACCCTTCCCTGACTCTCTTTCTAGCTTTCAATGGATGAAATCTTAATCCTTTTGTATATAGGTCCAATTAGCTGATGCGTCACTCAAATATAGTTTATTTCTTGGGAAGAGTTGGTCTAACACCATACTAGTCGTCATCTCATTGGTGTTTCATGTTATACGATTTCCCCATGAGGGAATAATTGTAACCATCGACCAAGTGGCTTCCAACATTTTTGAGGCTGCGACCTTTATAGCATCTACAGTTCAGTGGATTGAAAACTATCAGTCAGAAACTTAGAGGATTGGTTGTGGGATGTATCTTTCTCTCACGTGATGTTTTTATTTTTCTGCTCTGATTTTTTACCTTTGATATACCATGGTTGGATATCAAAATTTGAGTCCACTGAATTTCTCTTCGAGAGTCGCTTCATTTAGAACATCATATTTACATGATCTTTGGATGCTACACTCGTCGTGTGATGTGGGTAAACACCACGTTAACACTGGGATGACCATACCTTTGTCTACAACTGAGGTTGCATACTAATATATTCAACAACCCACTTTGGACCCGGATCAAACTCCTTCATTGATAGAGGAGGATGGTATATTTATAGAGCCTACTTGGGCTCAAAATTGTTCAAATTCCCAAGACCATATTGACACTGTTTTTCCCTTAGATGAAGCTATCATTGAGGCAATGACTGGAGATGAAAGGCCATGGGAGGATATGCATCACAGATCATATTTCCTCCTCATTATTAGTCATATTGAAAATGGATAATTTAAGTAAGTTATGTGTAGGAGTGTCTATCAGACAATAAACCCCTTCTCCATACATAACGTCTACGTTGAGGGGAACGTGGAGAATATATCAGAAATCATCGCAATTAATATTTCTAACAACCCTGATGTCGTTGAAAACTTCTTCATTGGAGCAGATTTATCTCAAGATGAGATTTGTTTGTATACTAAACTATGGAAAGAGTTTTAAGATGTGTTTTTCTTGTTCATATGAGGAGATTCCTAGCATAGATTCTCTGATAGTTCAACACAAGATTCAAACTTATGAGAAAGTCAATCTGGTTCGAAAAAATAATGACCAATAAATCCTAGGAAGGAAGAAACGATCAAATTCGAGGTAGAGAAATTTCTCAAATATGACCTCATCTATCTAGTTCCTTTGATGGAATGGGTTTCAAACCCAGTCCCAGTTGATAAGAAGCAAGGACTGATTCAAATATGTATGGATTTTTGGGACTTCAACAAAGATTCTATGAAATATAACTTCCTAATGCCATTCATCAATCAGATTTTAGATGAGTGTGTGGGAAGTGAAATAGTTACATTTATAGATGGTTTTTCTGGATATAACCATATTGAGATCCAATCATAAGACCAACACAAGATAACTTTCATTTTTCCTTGGGGAAATTTCTCTTATAAGAAGATTCCTTTTGGACTTAAAAACATTGGCACTACATTTTAGAGGGACATGATGTTTTCCTTTTGTTAGCACTAAATAATTTTCTAGGCTGTAGGAGAAAACCATTAAGGTAACCATTTCAGACCAAAAATTTGACTGAAATTTGTCCCTTCCAGTCAAAGAAGGCTCTCTCTACAAGTATGCTACCCAATGTCACTTCAATAGCAGCTTGATATGAATCCTAATGACCATATTTTCTATAAAGTAGTGGTTTTAGGTTTATGAGTGGTTGAACAAGAGTCAAAGACAAGCTATGGGCATGGAGTCATGAGTTTGAAACTCAAAGGCAAAGGTCAACAATGGTTTGTAAGAAGTTCAACGACAAAGGAAAGATAGGAAGTATTTTCAAAGCATAAATCTTATGTGATGTAGTACAAGAGTAAAAGAAACACATATTTGAATATGAAGCATCGCTTAAGATGAATTTCACATCCAACTTTAGAGAAAGAAAAATAAAGTGTTTAGAGCATTATTGCAATTGAGTTCTGAATCATTCTACTGCAATGAAAACTGAAAACATGGACATTCATATGATAACAAAGATAAGGAAACATTAACATGACACTTTTGAAAACTCCTGACACAAGAATATTTGCTGCAAAAAATGCTTAGTACTTCTTTATTGATCCATTTACATTAAGCACGAAAAACAAAATACAGAGCATGAATATAGTTTAATTATCCCTTTGGTCAAACCTGAAAAAAAAAATCAATTTAAAAGGGTGTATAAGGAAGAAATAAAAATAAGGAGGGCAACATTCCGATTGTATATCAGTGGTCTACCATTGGGAATTGAGTCAACACCACTCTGCAGATTGAATACAATCAGGTTAAATATCAGGTTAAGAGATTATATGATGATGATTATAATAAAGGAATGTGAAAAAAAGAATAAATTCTACTAAACAAAGATCCTCCTTGTAGAATAGATTAAAAATGATTTATCAAAAACAATGATTAACAAGCCATCTACAACATATCCATTGTTACTCAAGGATCCATTAATCAAAGGCATACTTTGATCCTAAAAAACTACAATATATTCAATCAAGAAGATAACAAGAAATGGGAAAACAAAGAAGACAAACTGATAAATAACTCTGATGAATCTTAATGGAAAATATGTTGGTTACAAACAGGCCCTCAGGCTTACAAATCAACAACTAAAACTACTCCTCAAGTTTTCTCCTCTCTTGGATCATGAATCCAACCATTTTCTCATAAAAAAAAACTTCATTTATAGTGAATAATATCTATATAACCTAAGGAGGTTGAAACCAAGGAGTTACATAGGATCCTCCTCCATTTAGGAGTCTTGTTACAAAATATTCCAACAAAAGCCTAACAAAATCCTATTTTTTTGGGATTTTGTCTACGATGATAAATGCCTTTTGAAACAGGTCATCCTGATTGATATGGATATGGAAAACATGTACCTCATATCCAAATAAATCTTAGGATACCATTTGAACCTTCCTTGACAGGTGGAAACCTCCAAACAAGCTGAATATCCAACAACTATGCAAAATAGAGAGTTTGCAGTGCCAGTTTGCAGTGCAATGGTGTTTTAATTATATATCTAGAACTATAAATTGGGTTAGGCTGAAATTTGATCAGTAGGTCAATTCCATTATCATTCTCCTCCACAAAAAATTTCAGGAAACCCACGTCACCCTTTTTGATGTATGATCAAATCTTTAGAAGCGACTGCTACAAGAAATGAGTTCGCAACACCCTTGTCTGCCATTTCACAATGAAAAAAGGAAAAAACATCCAAAACCACTTTCTAACCTTCAAACAATATGAAAACAATCATGGAGTACTTGATGGTTCTAATTTTGATGCTGGTATATTTGAAATTTATTGAGGGCGTCTACAAGTATTCAAACCTCCAACTATCCTCTTTAACCAGTTCGCAACGCCAAATTCAAAATCAAGGGCGCACTTCAAGGAGACTATTGGAATACAATTATATTTTCTAAAATATGGCTCCCTAGGGGATGGATACTTCCCTGTGAGGCTCCAAGAACATGCATCTCTAGTGCCTTATCCATTCCATCTCTGTAATCTATACTTTGTCTATTCCTTGAGAGCACCTCTGATCGTTTATTGAAAACTGAAAAACATTCAATGAAAACCAAATGCTTGAGTAGAAAGCTTATTTATATACATTCCTATATTATTCTATCTAAATGAGCTTCTTTTCTTAAGTAAAATCATATTTCCAGTGAAACCATGCAACCATTTGGCTAGTAAAACAAGTTTATTGTATATTGCAAATGAAAGCATAAAAATAATATTAGCTTTGTAGAAGAAAATTATTCAGTAGTTCATACTTACAACTGCAAAATATTATCAAATCAAAAGATGAAACATAAGGGCCCTTTTGAAAAACTGTATCCATTAAAAAAAATATTGGATCTTGGATCTCATGGTGAAATTCTAGTTGGGACAACTTATGTGAAAAATATGTTACATTAAGTATTTTTCTACCCTTTTGTTCTAAGATAAAAGGTGCAAAACTCAGGCTGATAAAATCCTCCAAATTAGCTACCATTGGATCAAGGACAACTATTTCTACATGTTGTTCCAGCTGAAGTTTGGATTGTCTCTAGATATTACCAGTTTCATGACTACTGCCAATTTCGTTTGTCTGATTATTTGCTTCTATTCCAATTTCCTGGAAAAGTATATCACTTTGAAAAACACTGGAAAGTAGTTGAGGAACGTGAGGAACAAATACTCCTTCAACAATTCCTTCACTACTAGCACCCTGATCTTTAAAATTGGTAGATATTTTATATAAAAGATAAAATTCTATATAACATTCCTCATAAATCAAATCAACATAATACCTCTATTTACAATAACCATTGAATGCATTATGAAATATTTCATTGAATGAATGCTAGAAACAGGGAGTCACCAATAGATATCTGAACAGTGGAGTCTCCATGGTGAAATATAAGAAGTCTAGAAGTGTCTAGCTTCAGTTCACCATCCAACGCTATATCTAAGCCTCATAGTTCACCCAGGAAAGGTGTCTTCATTATCATCCCTGATGGCGGTGCTAAGATGTTAGCACTCAATAGTTTTCTAGGATGTAGGCGAAAACCATCAAGGTAACCATTTCATACCAAAATTTTGACTGAAATTTGGGCTTTTCAATTAGAGAAGGCTCTCTCTGCAAGCATTATACCCAATGTCACTTCAATAGTAGCTTGATATGAAGCTCAATGACTAGATTTTCTGTAAAGTAAGGATTTTGGGTTTATGAGTGGTTGAACAAGAATCAAAGACAAGCTATGGGCATGGAGTCATGAGTTTGAAACTCAAAGGTAAAGGTCAAAAATGGTTTATAAGAAGTTCAAAAACAAAGGAAGGATAGGCAGTGTTTTCAAAACATAAATCTTATTTGATGTAGTAGATAAAGTAAGGATTTTGGGTTTATGAGTGGTTGAAAAAGAATCAAAGACAAGCTATGGGCATGGAGTCATGAGTTTGAAACTCAAAGGTAAAGGTCAAAAATGGTTTATAAGAAGTTCAAAAACAAAGGAAGGATAGGCAGTGTTTTCAAAACATAAATCTTATTTGATGTAGTAGACGAGTAAAATAAAAAGATATTTGAATATGAAGATTTTGACTGCCAAGATGAATTTACATCCAACTTTAGAGTAAGAAAAATAAAGTGTTCAGAGCATTATTGGAAATGAGTTTTGAATCACTCTACTACAATGAAAACTAAAAACACAGACATTCATTTAATAACAAAGATAAGGAAACATTAACATGAAAGGAAAACACACTTTTGAAAATACCCGACACAAGAATCTTTGTTGTAGAAAATGATTAGTACTTCTTTATTGATCCATTTCACTAACAAAAAAAAAAAAACACAAAAATATGAAGATATTAAAAAATATTCAAAAATAAAAAAAAAAAAAACATTAAATAAATTTAAAAGGGTGGACCAACAAGAAAGAAAAACAAAGAGGGAAAGACTCTCAATCGTGATCACAGCTGGTCTACCATTGGGTATGGTAAAATCATAGGGATTTAAGGAAATCAAATATAAAATATCAGGTTGAGAGATTATATGATGATTATTAGAAGAAAGGAATGTGAACAAAAGAATAAAGTATACTAAACCTAGATCCTCTCTCAGAGAATAGATTGAAAATGATTGAACAAAATAATGATTAATAAACCATCTATAACAGATCCTTTGCTACTTAGGGATCCATTAATCAAAGGAATCCTTTGATCCTAAAAACTTGCAACATATTAAATCAATAATATAACAAGAAATGGGAAAATAAAGAAGACAAACTTATAAATTCCTCTCAGGAATCTTTGTAGAGAATGGTTCGTTGGTTACAGATATTCCCTGCTTACAAATCAACAACTAAACTGCTCCTCAAGATTTCTCCCTCTCTTGGATCATGAATCCAACCATTTTCCCATCAAAAATCATTTATTTTATAGTGAATAATATATTTCAACCCTAAGGAGGTGGAAACCAAGGAGATACATAGGAACGTCCTCCATTTAGGATTCTTGTTAACGATTCCAAATAAAAATCCTAACAAATCTCTAGACATTTTGGGTTTTTGTCTATGATGATAAATTCCCTTTGAAATAGGTCATTCTGATTGATTTGGAGATGGAACACGTGTACCTAATGTCTAAATAAATTCTAGGATACCATTCAAACATTCCCTGATAGCTGGAAGCCCCAAACAAGGAAAAAATATCCAATAACTATGGTAAATAGAGAGTTTTATAAATGCCTAATTTGTTGTGGCACTGTGTTTTAATTATATCTCTCAAATTATAAACTAGGGTGGTGGGATGAAACTTGGTTAGCAAGTCGCTACTATTATTCTCCTAAAAAATTCATAAAGCCTACATCACCATCTTTTGGATTTATGGTCAATGTTTATAAGCTAAATCACCGTGAGGAAATGAGTTCGCACACCCTTGTCTCACAAATACAATGCCAAAAGGAAAGATTCAAAACTAATTTTATCGACTTTTAAAATAAGATGAAAAATACCATCGAAAATTCCATGGTCCTAAGTTTGATGTTGTTGATATCTTGAAATTTCCAGGGTGCTCCATAAGTAGTCGAACTCTGCTAACTTCCTCCTCTCTTCTTAAATCCAATTCAGAAGTGCCAATTCACAACTCTAAATTCAAAATCAAGGGCACACTTCAAGGAAACTATTGGAATACAATTCTATGTTAGCACATCTTCCAAGGATTTGAATCACATGAAGGAGTCCCATTTCGATGATCTTGATGGTTCATTCGCGGAAAAATCACTCAAAATATATGGTACACCTCCTCCTTGTTTTTGAAAGGTGTCATTACTACTGAATTTGATTGAACTCTCATAAGTGCATATTTTGCATGAATTTTGGACATCTTTGGGATTGATCATTTCCAATGAGCATCATGGTTTACTCCCTCAAATTTTGAAACAATTACTCCCATGCGTACAATATGACAACTTCAAAGCCAACAAGGAAAGACAAATTACACCTAGGGACAAACCATGCCAATATCATGAAAGGATTAATGCACCTTGAAAGGGTCCCATTTTCATAAGTTGGAAGTAGGAACAACGCTCTTTCATGCATTAAATAACATTTATTTCGACTTCCTGTTGAGTCCCCCTAATTATAATCGATATTTTTTTTATATTTGGCGGCAAATGAATCCTCGATTGTCATGATCCTGGTGCAAGAATAAGATGATATCCAAGAGCACATCATCTACTATCTCAATCGAAACTTGGTTGGTCCTGAAATTAAATAATCTCATGTAGAGAAACTAGCCTTGGAAGAATTTCATGTTGTTCATCATATTCATCATTATATTATGTTGCATAAGACAACCTTCATCACCATTGCAGCCATCTCCACATGTTTTGACTTGGCAAATCTTCAGCGTAATTACAACAATTGAATCTGTGGTGCTCTCAAGAATTCAGGATCTTGATTTTTCCTCAGTGAAATCTAAAAAATATTTTTTCTTTGCCAAATTAATGTCGAAATTTCTAGTTGAGAATGAGGAGGGAGAAATCATCGACTTGTTCCCCAATGAGAACATCTTCCTCATCTCCTCATCTGACCCTTGGTACAGATATATCCTTAAATATTTGTAGACTTTGAGATGAGATGAGTGACCATGGATTTGTCATATGGATAAAAACTATATCATAACTCTGTCACATTATATCGGTGAGGGGTAACTCGAGACTCTGTCGTTGCCTCACTCATGAGGAGGTTGAAGTAGTTTTAAATGACTATCATGGTGGAGCATGTGGTGGTCACCTATCAGGGTTGGCTATAGCCCAAAATATATTGTGTGTTGGTTATTTTTGGCCTTCTATCTTTAAGGATTGTATTGAGGTGGTCAAGGAATTACATCCTTGGAGATTTTTTACAAAGAATATGTGTGTGCACCTTTCTCCCATGTTTCATCATTAATCGGCCATCCCACCAAGTAGGTATTCCATGAAATTCCAATCTAACCATTCTAGGGGAATCAAAATATTATTGTGGTCATAGAATACTTTATTAAGTGGTTTGAAGCCTTGCTGACCTTTGAAAATGACGGTGAAACTGCAATGCTTTTTGTTTCCAATTAGGTTATTGCTAGGTTCGGGGTTCCTAGGTATATCAACGACTACATGTACTATTTTCAGAACTACATGATGTCGTAGGATAACATCAAAACTAGGTTTTATGTAGGATCACTCATATCCCTACTATCCTTAGGCTAACGACCATCGGGTCGCTAAGAACTCCTAAAATGATATTTATAAGAATGATCAACTCAACCACAACAAATTGGCACTTGATTCTATATTTGAAATTATGGGATTTTTGAACCTCGATTAATAATGAAACATGATTCTTTCATTTTCAACTCGTCCATAGAGTTGAGGAAGTATTTCCTATTGAGTGTGAAATCCATTCACTCAAAAAAATCTTCATTAAGCTGAGCTCCCTCCCTGCATATGTTGAAATATTGTAACTTCAAGAATATTCAAATTATATTTGAAAGCATATTTAATAGATCAAACTTCTTTATCGGTGCTAACGTTGGTCTTGTATAAAAATCAAATCCCTTTTGGATTGGTCAAACTACATTTGTATAGTGGCATTTGTAAAGTCATCCCCTAGTAATTATAAAGTGGTTTTAACCCACTTATAGGAGAAGTCATCTCCATCAAGTGAAGAGACACATAACCTAGTGCCCTCCCTCAACTTGCATTTATATGTGAGGATGGTTCCCATCTAACACTCAAGCATTCACCTATATAGTGCAGCAATACATTGAAGGGAATTCTCCTGCCAAGTGTGAGGAAGGAGAAGAGAGGTGCATCCTTAGTCTTGGTTATTATTGGTGTTTGGTGTATTTTTTGTTTTAGTCTTGGAATTGTATTGGAAATCTATTAATGAGGAAGTTTTGTTGGCTCTTCCCCCCATGAGGGTTTCCTCGTGATAAAATCGTTGTGTACCTTTAGATTTTTTCTTTCTCAGCTGATCCTCTCTTTATGTTTTCTTGTTTTGGAAATACATTGAATCTGTGAATTTTGGGAATTCACTCTAACAAAACTAAAACCTAAGATTGTATTAGACCGAATGAATAGAGAATATTCCTAATTAGGTATCTAAAAAATGTCACATGCAAAGAACATTATATATTAGGTATTTTAATTAAGGATTTTTTGACAAAAAATTATCTTGGGAAGTGTGCCTTCCCTAGTGCATATTTTGGAAACTTGAGTGAAATTTTTCAGTGGCTAGATTTGTCCGGAATGTAAAACCCTAGTTTTGAATGGTACCAAAAACCAGAAGTACCAAAAAAAAAGAAACCAGAATGAGTATGAGTCCATAATTGTGCGTGCAAGTTTCAATGGGTAAAACTTGGAATTTTCTAAAATGTAGAAGCTCCAATAAAATCACAATTCTCATCCCAACGACTCGTAAGTTTTAGGATTCATTCTCTGAGCATTTTATTTTCCTGGCCATTAGAGGCCTGAGGTCAAGATGTTTGCAAGCACGAATCTTGTTGACAAACTGGAAGTCGTGGAAAAATTTTCGCTCCCGAAATAAAATGGACTCACTATTGAAGAGAATGACCTTGAAAAATTCATAAAAGAAAATGTACTGAACCTAAAGAAGATGAACCCAAAGAGAAGTATAAGAAGGATATGGTTAGGGCTAAAAGAATAATTGCATTCCATTAAAGACCACTTGATTCGGCCATGCTTCTTCTAATAATACTCCAAAAAAGATTTTTTGATTCCCTAACTAGAATATTATCAAGGAAATAACATCAACTATAAGATGAACTTGAGAACCTTAACTCAAAGAATAAAGATGCATGAGAAAACAATCTAAGACTATTTTTTCTAGGGTTTCTCAATTCATGGAACAACTAGAGGCAATTGGAGACAAGTTATGTGAATATGAAATCATGATTACAACTCTTAATGGTCCTTACAAGACCTTGATGCCTTCATCCAAACTATATATATTTGTGCAAGAAAAAGAGAAACTCCACTCTGATGATTATGGGAAGAATGTGTTCAATAAGAAGCAAGAGAATCCAACCGAGAAGCCGCCCTATTAAGAGATGAAGAAATCCTTTACATTTTCATGTTAAAGGTGGAAAGAAAAAGTCTCATTTTCCAAAGGAGACCCACTCTCATAAATAATATCACTCTCCAAAGAGATTCCCATAAATATCATATAATAAATAAAGGGAAAACATTTTCTCCTATTATCAATGTTATCATTGTGACAAAATGGGACACATCATAAGAGAATTGTCCTATGAGAAGGGAAGAATACAAGAGGAGAAATAACAAAATACATCATGCCTATGCAGCCAAATATGATGATCCACCTAAGAATTTAACTAAAGAAGAGATTGAAGAACATTTTGTTTCATTTCCTCTCGTGGATCTGTGACACCTAGAGATGATACTTGGCTCATAGAAAGTGTTGCCTCTACATGACAGCCATAAGAATATTCTCTCCAACCTATATGCTGAATTACCCCAAAAAAGTTTCACTTGAAGATGATTATCATAACCCTATCAAAAGGAATGGGAGAAGCCACCTACAAACTTGATTTGGGAAGTCCACTACAAATGAAGGATGTACCTCTACTCAGTTTGAAAAAGAACTCAAATCTTATGGTTGCATCTATATATGGTGAATTCCCCTTATGTGGTATAAAGGAAAAACTGTAGAAGATGCAGTTGCTATTGGAACATAAGAAGGTGTTTTGTATAAGTTAAAAGGTCACTCACATGTAGCCTTGGCTCACTCTAATCGAAAGTCCTTGTGAACTTTGGTATAAAAGACTATATCACATAAAATACAGAGCCTTACCATATGTAATAAATGTAGTTACATTGCTCTTACTATAACTAAAGGTGTTAATAAATTTCAAATACTATAGCATATAAAACTTTAAAAGTACTCAACACTTGAAAAAGAGATAATTTTAGATAATAAGCCTCTTCGAGGTGAAACCTCCTTTTACCCCATTTTAATGTTCAAGTACAAGATGATCTAAAATGAAAATGTCTCCTTGGTATATATATAAGAGACTAGGAGGTATAATTACAACTAATGGCCTAAAGATCTACATAAATAAAATAACATTACTTTCATTATATTATGCCCCAATTAAGGGGTAATGAGCCAGCCAATATTAGGGATTAACATGCCCTCCACTTGAGACAAGTGTTGTCCGCAATGCCTAAGTAACTCTGGATGCTTCTCAGATAAAAAGACTCCATCTTCCTAAGTGGAATCTTCTTCAACACTAGTTCCATTTAATGAGATACCCTAAAATGGATATATTCCCTACTTGGTGAATTCCTGTGTTATGGCTTCAGGCCCCAATATGATTTTCCTTCCTCATCAAGTTCCTTTGAAATATAGTTTGAACTGGGATCTTGTTGCCTAACCTTCTTTGCCATGAAATAATGGAAAACTGCATGTACTCATGAAGATGCAGGAAACTCCAATTTGTATTGTTATAGTACCAATCTTTGCACACCTTATATGGGCCAGAAAATTTTGGGTGATAATTGATTATCCTCTTGGCTTGGCTTTAGGGACATCCGGCTTGTATGGATAGAGTCTTAAAATACCTAACTCCCCTACTTCAAAACTCTTCCCACTAAGGATGTTGATCTCATTGGTTGTTTCATGTGATTCCGTACATGGTCAGCTAATCCTTTAAGATTTGGAGAACTTGTTGTTGATTCCTCGATGTGATCTTCCAACGCTTGAACCTTTGGGGATTCTTTAGAGAAGAAGTGATGGAAGGAGGCCGGTATCCATAGAGTTCCATAAATGGTGCCTACCTTGCTGCATGAAAAGGAAGTAAGAGCACACCATCCCGCCAAGGGTAACCATTTGAACTATATATCATCAGGTTTGTTTATTAGAGAAAAAGAAACTAAGGTATCCTTCCGCATATCTTGTCTTCACTATCTCGGGTTTGTCCCAGCATACTTGAGGATGATAGGATGAACTATGAGCCAATTGAGTACCCTAAACAAGAAAATAATTTGTCCAAAAATGTTGAGTGAAGATGGGACCTCTGTCAATTACAATAATCTTTGGGCTCATGTAGCTTTGAACCTATTCCCATGAATGTGGTGGCAACCGTGACTAGATCTTGAAGGGATGAGAGAGTTCACAAAAAGGCGCGACTTGGTCACCCATCAACAATCACCATGATGACACTCTTTCCTTCCGTCTTTGGTAACCCCCTGCATGAAAATCCATGAAGTTCCCTCCCTCCCAGCCAAGAGACTCCTTAGATGGATAATGGCCAAACACCGGGTCTTAAATTTGTTCTTAATTTTATATTTTGTTGGCAAACCAAACATCTCGGCCACAAACCTTTGAACATCACTTTTAAGGCCATCCCAAAAAATCCTTCTTGACTCCCATGGTAGGTTTCAAAATCCTTGAAAGTACCCAATTTAGAGGTGTGCAATCAATAGTACCTTTGCCTGGAGTTGGGAGTGCTTATATAAATATAAGCGATCTTGTACCCAAGTGGAATCATTTTTCCATGTAAATGCATCCTGATGTAATTCAGGAACTCAAGCAACCTTTGAAATGAGTCCACACTCTTTTCACATTCCTTCCATTCATCCCTTGGCTCTCATTATCCAATCATTGGATGATCGAGAGCATAGAGAAAGGCCTCAACATCTCATCCCTTCTTGAGGAGTGCATCCGCTAACATTTTCTCCCCTTTTATGACAATTCCCAAAATCACAACCTAACATCTTGGTCACCCACTTTTTTTCCTTCCCAAGATAGTCTTGTTACAAGAAGTATCTAAGACTATAATGATTTGTTTTGACCTTGAAGTGCCCACTCTTACAGGTAAGGACGCCTACTTCAACAATGCATGTAAATGTTTCCATCATTTCTTCTCATAAATGGCCTGTGTCCCTTCCCTTGAGTGGTCGTGTTTCAAAAGCCGTGGCCTCTCTTGTAACAACCCTAGATGAATACATGCTTAGGGATTAATAAATAAAACTCTATTAGATAATTAATTGTCCCACATGGTCTTTGAATTAAACAATGATTACACACATTAATTGATTTCATTTATTTATTTATTAATTGTTTTTAACTTTGATTAATTAATTAATTCAATTAATTCGCCACATATCACACCCAATGATATTGGTAATAATGTAAGGGGCTTAATAATTTAAATTGTTTAATTAAAATACTTTATATGTATGTGGAGGATAAGACATTAAAGAAAGGGATAAGATATTAAATGAAGGGGGATAAGACATTAAAGAATGGGATAATAAATTAATAAGGGGGAGATAAGGAAACTAATGAAGGGGAGCCTAAGAAGGTGGGATAAGGAAGGGAAGGAGTTGATGGGAGGCATTCTAATGGGAAGGAGGGGATAACCCCTGTGAGGAGCTCTAGATTACAGGAGAGGAAATTCCTTTGGGAGAGGGATTGATACAGCAGCAATCGGATGCTGATGGGTTTTAAGATTGAGGGCCGATATCCTTCGCTGATATCCTGGGCTAGGGAGATACCTAGTCAAGGTGGGAGGACAGCTTTGGGGTAGTGTTTTGCAGTGCTTAGAAGGAAGCACAAGTGACAAATGTGGAGGGATACAGTACTAGGTGCAGGTATTTCACTGGAAGTTAGAATTATGAATTGTTTTGTATTAATTTGTTATTAAATTTCATTAAGATGATGAATTTGATTGCTAATGCTAAAATGAAGTAACTCTTAAATTTTAATCGCTATGATACCAAATGTAAGAGAGCCATATATCTAAATAAACAACCATTTACCTAGAAACCTAATCATTGGAAATGGATTGGCTAGCAACTTATCGATCTTTGGTAGATTGTCAAGCAAAGAGGGTGCTTTGTGTCATTGATGAAGGAAGGCCAGTAGAGATCCAGGTTGTACGGAGAAAGGTGTCATTAATTTTTATCTCAAATATGAAGGTTAATAGATGCTTGAGGCAAGGGTGTCACCTTTTATGTAGTGGAAGCAGCTGGAATGAAAAGGAAGGGACCTCATTGACTCACACACACTGCATCAGCTAGAATTTCAGATGTCCTTTCGAACGAAAGTTACCGTGGTTACTCCCTCGAGTGGGATCTTGATCTCTACCCATTGAGCTAAAACCTGAGCAGAATCCACTCCAAAAACTCCTGTGATTGATGACACATCTCGTGAGCTTTGTGAATCTGGTAAAACATTCTAAAGAGTTAATAGACTTTAGGGATAAGGCCTAGTGTCCTGCCTTTGGGGCACACCGTAATTTTTGTAAAGAAGAAGGATGGATCCCACGAATCGTGTATAATTATATAGGGACTTGAACCGCGCTACAATGAAAAATAGGTAACTGATGTCACATGGACCTCTCTTGATCCGATGAAAGGAGCAGCTGTATTCTCAAAGATCGATTTCCATGCATCGAGGTATAATCAATTAAGGATTAAGGAAGATGATATCCTAAAAATCAAGTCAGACTCCGGGTTTGGACATTACGAGTTTGTTGTGAGTACCTTCGATTGACCCAATGTGCCAATAGTATCTATGAGTACATGAACAACGATTCCTGTAGAAGTACTTAGACCATTTTGTACAAGTCTTTTAGGATGACATCCCCATCTATTCCAAGAATGAAAGATAACATGAGGAACACTGCTAATAGTGTTGTCCCTAGCCTTTTAGAGAAAAACAAATTGTAATAAGTCATTGCTGTTCCTTCTCCTTAAAGAGATCCACCATTTTAGGTCATTAGTATCATTCCTGGAAGGAATCTCCGTGGACTTAGAAGGTAAAGGCCATTATGGAATGGCCAGTTGCCAAAATGCCCATGAGGTGAGAAGCTCTACGTGGCTATGGGTTGGCCATCAAGATTTGTGGAAGGATTCCTTGAAAACAAATAAACCCATCACCACTCTCTTGCAAAATGAAAGGGGTCGTGCATGAATGGATGTATAGGGAATGTAATAATGCATCTTACTGGAGCTTAAGAGGTTGATTAACTAGGGTGCCTAATCTCTACTGAGCTCTGGTATGGATCTTTGAGAGTCGGAGTATTGCAGAGAGAATTGAAAATTCATGAGTGAGATTGACATGTTGGGTAATCGGAGTTGTCGGGGTTTGGGAACGGAGGGGCCGTGGATATCCGCCATGGATATCCTAGGGCTAGGAGATAAATAGTCGGCAGGGAGGACGATTTTATGTGGTGTTCTAAAGAAGCAGGAAGGAAAAGAAGCAGGAAGGAAGCAAGAAACGAGCAAATAATAGCATCAGGTTCAAGTATTTACTAAGAATTATGCATTTTTGTAATAACTTTATAAACTCTTTATTATAATTGAAAAATTGATTTCATGTACATGCCTAATGAAGTAACTCTTTAAATCTTTACTTCCGCTCTAAATTAAAATGTTGTTTATTTAATTCGGCTAATATTACATTTGGTAATGTAACCTAGAAGTGAATCCTGAGTCCCTATCTGAAATGATCTTCAGGGTATCCCAGTAAATTTGATAACCTCACATACGCGCTACATCAGTGGCATCATAAGTGTCTGTAACTGCAACAAAATGAGCACTCTTGGTTAAGCTATCCACTATCACAAGAATGGCATTGTGTCTATGGGATGTGAGCTGCAACCCCACAACAAAATCCATAGGAGATGACTTCCCACCTGGACATAGAAACATCATGTGGCTGTAGGAGGCCCCGGGTGATGGTGGTTGGATTTCACCCATTGACACTCTAGGTATTTGGCTACGAAATGGACTACACTACTTTCCATGCCCACCTGTAAGAAGAGCTTCCCATATCTCCAGACATCTCTACACCCGGATACATACCAAAGGATCTATGGGCCACGGGAGTTGGGATGGACTGTGGATCAGTACTGGAATGGTAGAGCCAAAGGAAGAGGTGAGTCAGTCAGAGAAATATTTGGAGTGTCCGGGTGGGCATTTAAATTTATTCTTGCGTTGACATGAGATGAAGTGAATCCTTGGAATACTCATTTAATTTTGATGCAGAAGAGAAATCTGTGCTCATTGCAGGCTGAGCATGGAAAGCACCATTGCCATGGAGAAATACACCATTTCTCAAACCACAGGGATTCTGAAACGGACTTCGGATGGAGAATGGAGGACTCCAACACCCATAGCAACTACAACTACAATGCGCCATGCCAACTACAACTACTGAAATTCTAGCCCATAGGAGGAAGGAGGGTTGCACGGGCCCTTACGCGATCCAATGGCCACCCTATACGTATAGTACTTTCATTGTGCAATTTTATTTTATTTTATTTTATTTTATTTCCATTTATTTATTATTCTAATTGTAATAAATTGAATGGGTTTAATTTTTTTTAATTATAATCATTCTAAAATTTTATTATATTATAAAAAAAAAAAATGATTTTATTTAAATTTTAAATTAAAATTGCTAAATTAATTAAACTAAATTAAGATTAAAATTAATTAAATTAAAATTTAATTAATTAAATTAAATTAAATTAAATTAAATTAAAATTAATTGAGTATTTTGAATTTTATATAAGTAAACAAAAGAAAATTTATGGAGTCTCAAGTGAGATCAACCCTCACCTCCCCACCGTCAACTTTTTACAAAGTCCTACTTCTTTTACTCAATCTTTACACGATGTATCTTTACAAATAATTTCACTTATAAATACTTTAAATTGTCATACCCAATACCACCCACCAAGCAAAGCATCTTAAGAAGAACACTAACGCTTAAAAGGTACATAGCTACCGCAGGAATTTATAAAATGTAATGGGCAAATAGGGATAATTATTGTTTAGATGTCATGGTTTATCCTATTTAATCATTAAATGTGGTAGTTATTAACCTTACAACATTTTTTTAGGTGATTAGGTAAATGCTATGATAAATATGTTAACGAATGTCTTTAGATAAATGCAAGAAAGCAGGAACAATAACTGGAATCCATCCTAATTTCTGAGGACGGTTTCAAGAATTACGACAAAGATCTCAATGGCGAGCCATCAGATCAGGGTTTGTTAAATAAGATTAAAGATCACACCAGCCCCATTGTCAATAGGTGTAATGCTGAATTACGAAATTAATAAACATATAATGTAAGTCACGCTTAATCAAGTTGTATGTGAAAAAGGTATACGGTAGGATCGACAAACGGAAGAGGCTGCATATGCACTAGAGAGTAACTACAGAAGCATGAGGAGGGCGCAAGGCTAACGTGATTCATTGTAAAGGAAACTAAGAAGGATTTTCAGAGGGTCAAGAAACTAATTCAGGTGCTTTAATCATAACCCTCTAACCTACTAATCCCCTCTAATGGAGTAAATACCGTCATTACGCATAAGCAAAGAAAAACTTACGCCTAACCCTATTTCTAGTTTGAGGAAAGTACCCAATTTGAAATATTCTGCGGAACTCACCGGTAACTCTGGTTGATGCAGTCAAGCATATTGCGGATGGTCGACTCGAGGGAATTGAGCCAGGAGCATCGCCGCAGGCACCGCCAACACCGCTAACGCCACCACCACCATCACTTAACTAGCTCCCCTCATACTGGCCATCAACGACTTTAGGGCAATACAACCTATTGTGTGGACTGGCGGAACCCCACCGTCCGAACGGGTAATCCGTGGTTGGCCAAGGGATCTGGAGGACTCCACCAAGACATCACGAGAACTGCGAAGATCACCATCGAGTTTCCATAGGGTCGTGTTGATCGCTGGAAGTTCGGGTTGGAAAATATTATGACCTCGTGTCGCTCTTTAAAGGACTATGCATCCAACTCAAAGGCTAAGATCGCCATTTTTCAGTTAAAAGACAACACCTTGAACCGGTATAACCCTCGAAAGATAACCGTGACCTTACTCCCGCATACGTGATCTTAGGAACCCTTCGAGGAGAGGTTCAAGGAAACATCTACCAAAGATACCACGAGGAACAATGTGTAGGGCATTTTACGCCTTAGTAATAAAGGAAACCAACGTAGAAGAATATTAGATCAAAGTTTTATGAATCAATAAATATGCGTCGATATGGATAACGCACTAACGCATATGCGCAGAGTAGTTTGGCTCCATATTGAACCCTAATATAATAGCCATGGTGAGGATGTGGAAGTCAGGCCTTCGAGGAAGAGGTGGCGGGAGTCGCATTACGCTGAAGAACACATGAACTTAACCAGGGTACAAGACCGACGCTTCCACATCGCCCGGGGTTCGTAGGAAAAACCCCGAGAAAATTTACTAGGGGAGGGGGCTCAACGCCACCACCATATGGTAACAAAATCGAGGCAAGGAAAGTAGCTGTAGGGATTCTAACAAGGCCGAAAGTGCGATCCTCATCTCATCACCAATGGTGCGCATGTGACCACGCACTATCCAGGGAACAACGAAAGTAAAGGTAGGGTTGCGGGAAGGAACCTTATCTCAAAGACCGAATATTAATAACAATGCAATGTCTAACTTTCGTGGTTACTCCGCTAGTGCTGGGGACTTAATACTAACGCTGAACGCCTTTGAGTTACAACCGTGGTCTGGGCATAGAGAAGGAAAAGCATTGATGGGGAGATCAAGTAAAATACCAGCATTTATTTCAGCAGCTAATAACCACCGTAGATCGCATTATTATCAATCCAATGGGGTAAGGGAGCCATCAGTAATTTGCCAACCATCAATAATGTTAAGATTTTGTCGACTTTTGCGCGATGCTTTCACCAAACAATCCAATAAGTAGCGTCATGTTCACGAGCATGCTGATGAATTTAAAACAAGCTTCAGGATGGATTTGGGGAAGAAACAAGTTGTAGGAGCTAGTGTCGAGAATTGTATAGTAGACCGAGAGAGTGTACTACCAGTTGAAGGTATACATCACTGCCTTTTGGGGCATAAGGACCTAATCATTGAATGGATTGGTTAGAAGCTCATCGAGCTTTGGTAGATTTCTATGCAAAGATGCGCTTTCGAAGGTCAGATGTATTAAAGACCAATAAAGATCCAGGTACAGAGAAAAGTGTGTTTACGCTTTATATCCACTATGAAATTTAAGTGATGCTTGATAAGGGCGTCTACTTTATGTGAAATGTTGGAATGAAAGGAGGGGGCCCTCATTGGATCAGTATCCGACATTGTCAAAATTTCAAGATGTTCTTCCGAACGAATTACCAGCGTTACCTCCTGAGACGGAGCTTGATTTTACAATTGAGATAAAACCTCGTGGTGTCCAATTCCAAAACTTCAGATCGGATGACAACGTACTTAACTTGTGAATTGGTAAATGCAATGGAAAGTGGAGTTAATCGGACTTTAGGCCATTGCGCTCCAAATGGTCCCACCTTTGGGGCGCACTGTAATTTTTAAAGAAGAAGGATGGATCCTTACGACCGGGTATAGACTATGGTGTGGACTCCGAATCGTTTCTATAAAGGAAAGTATTAGGTACCCAATGCCATTAATAGATGACCTCTTCAATTGTATTAGAAAGGAGTAACAATATTCTCAAAGATTGATCGCATATTAGGTATCATCATTAAGGATTAAGGAAGGTGATATCCCAAAAATGCCTTCCGAACTCGGGTTTGGACATTATGAATTTGTTGTGGTAATCTTTGATTGACTTAATGCTACCAGCAGATTCATGCGCGGAGCCCTTGCTGAACGGTGTATCTTGAAGTACTAGGACCATGCTAAGTCTTTAGATGACATCCTCATCTATTCCAAATGAAAGAGAACATGAGGGAACACTCTGTGAATAGTGTCATTCCGCCTTTAGAGGAAAACAAATTCCTATGGAAGCCAAAGTGTTCTTTCTTCCAGGAAGAGATCCACTATTTATGTCACATCATTTCCGCACAAGGGAATCGCGGGACCTAAAGGTAAAGGCCATTATGGAGTGGCTGTAAAAAATTCCTAATGCAGGTGAGAAGCTCTACGGGATCCAGCGGGTTATTACCGAGATTTGTAGAAGGATTCTAAAACATAGCGAAACCCATCACCACATCTTTGTAAACGCGTATGGGCTCAGTATGAACGGGGATGTAAGAACGTGATTGTGCATCCATCGAGCTTAAGAGGTTACTAACTAGTGTGCCAATTCTACTGCGCAGCCTGATGGAAAAGATCAACCGCACGGATGCCCCGGCCAATGCCGTATTTCTGCCAATGCAAGGATGGAGGAGGGATGGAAATTTTAAGCGCGGCTACAGTTGAAGAAGCTAAGAAGAGCGGCACAACCAAGGATTTATATTATCGCATGTAATGCTAGTCTGGAACTTTGAGGCACTATCTTAAACCTTGAGCTCAAAACGGACTATCAAAGTTTAAAACATATCTTCACTCAAAGAGATCTAAACGCCAGACAAAGGCGATGGAGAGAGATTATGAGTGAGTACAATTTTAGTATTTCGTACATAAAAGGAAGGAAAATGTGGTCATTGCATGCCCTTATAGGAGATCACTTATCTCTCCCTTGGTAACTTTAAATAATCTGAGGGAACATGTTGACACAACTCCTAGGAGACAAATTTTTGCATTTGTGTTGTTACTCCAAACCTCTAGAGCGGGAGGCAGCTAGATCCAAAATATGAAGGATATAATATGGAAAAAGACGGATTGTTAAGATACCGAGCAAGGATGTACATCCCTGAAAATAAAGATATTCGAAGCATAATACTGAAAGAATCCCATAGAGAACTTTATTGTATGCATCCAGGGGAGGGGAAGAAGATGTACAGATATGAAGAAGCTCTCTAGGTGTAAGTACGAAGCGATGTAGTCCCATTTCCCATCGCCATAAATCTCTAGAATTTCAACAAGGAAAGCTTAATTAATCAATACTCTACAGTTCTCCTACAAACTACATACATGATGTTCCTATGTCCAAATGGGAAGTCATCTCTATGGATTTTGTTGTGGCTGCCACATCCCATAGACACATTTCCATTCTTGTGATAGTTGATAGTTGATAAGTTAACCAAGTGTGCTTATTTTATTCTGGTTAGACACTTACGATGTCACCGATTTGGCACGCATGTTTGTAAGCGGTGGGTTATCCGCTTGCACGGATACCTAAAATATCATTTTAGATAGGGACTCCACATTCACTCCTAGGTTCGACAAGTTTATACTGGCTATGGGGACTCAGCTTTGAACTTAAGCACACTATCATCCCAAAATGTATGCGATATACATGAGTAAATCAAGTCATGGAAGACATGCTTAGGATGTAATGGATAATCGACCTGTGTTGGGAGAAGCACTCACCTTTGGTAGAGTTTGGCTCTACACACAGCTTTATCATAGTTCCATTGGAATGCCACCCTAGGAAGCTTTGTATGGGAGGCCATGTAACGCTTCATTGAGTTGGGATAGGCTGCTAGAAGACCGAGTAAGTCACTTTGGGCTTAATTGATCTGCTAAGAAATGGAGGAACAGTGATCTGATTGTAAGTGTAGATTGCACAGCTTGGCCATGATAGGCGTAGTGCCATGCATACATAGGGACTCACCGGGTTAAGTGAAGTGGGAGACCAGGTTTCAATTGTGATAAGTGTCTTAATAAGAGTACCATACGGGTTCGGAAAGGGACAAAGCCACCTCGGTTTATATAGGGGAATATCTGTGGATCCAAGAAAATTGGACCCATTGCCTATCATTCCCTGTGATCACACCCTGTAATTTGCATAAAACTCATGTTTTACTCTATGTAATCAGTTTTATCGCCATTATGTTGGCTTCTATGAATCATAAAATAAATTGGGTTGAATTGCAGGTGATTGACGTGGAAACCTCACGGTAGAACTGCTACGATATTGGACCGTGAGGGTCCCACTGAACCGCCTAGTAGACTCGGTTAAGGTCCAAGGACAAGTGATAGTCCAGATCCGGAAGCTACTTGGGAAGATGCCGAGACACTCATGGCTAGACTATCCCTCACACTATCTTTGACCTCGAGAACATGTTTCAAGGTGGGGTGTATGTACACTGCCTTGACTTAGACAAACTGTGATTACCCGAGGCTCCATATATACTTTATTTCCTCTACCGCCAAAGGAAATTATTATGATATAATTTTAAACTTTAAAAATTTATGAACTCTTTATGAATGCTTCTTAAATGTTATTTGATGATGATGTATATGACATGATCTACTAATGGCATGTAAATTCTTTTATGAATGTTTAAAATGTTATCATGATGATGCATGTAATGCGACTCCATTATGAATGTAAACTTTAGGAATGATTAAATGTTATTGGATGATGATGTATGTAATGACTCCATTAGTGTGAATGTAAACTTTAATGTAATGTTTAAATGTTATTGATGATGATGTATATGTCATATCACGCCAGAGAAATGTGAATTAAATGAATGTTTAAAATGCTATTAGGATGATGTTGGATATTATGCAACTTAGCTCTGAGAAATGATAATCTTGTGAATGGGTGCGTTGTAAAATTGAATTCACATGGATATTATGAGATCTATTCCTGAAATTGGAAAAACTTTGATGTTAACTTATATCGTACCAGTGGATACCAAATTGAAATGATGCTAGTATGCAATTATAAGATGATAATTCATAGAAAAATATGAGTTTGTGCTGCAGACTAACCTGCAGGTTATACAAGGAAATAGCCAAAGGATAGGTGTGATGGATGAAAGTGGATGTTGAAATTTCACTAACCGAGAAACATTTAAGGTATGAATATTGTATGTGAAATTTATAATGGTTTGGATGTATTGCTACTATAGATGTGGATCAGTGCATGATTTTAGGTAATGACAATGCCCAAAACCGAATAAACAATAACAAAACCTCCAACAACATGGTGCCACTATATATTCCATTATAGGGCGTGGACCCTAGGTCCCTGTGGGAGGGGTGGAGGCACTTCCCACCGAGTACCCTCCATTGCAGGGTGGGCCATCATAGGGGTGGACCCTAGATATGATTAGGAGGGTGGGAGGCATTTCCCACCATGTACCCTCCAAAACCTAAAGTCATGGGAGAACGGTACTAGTTCACGCCTCCCAAGACGCGGTGTGATGATGACTGTCATTTGTCTTCTAGGGAAGCTTGGTCGAGATAGCTTACACCTAATTTTATGGGTTCTATCTGGAGTTAGGGTCCAGCATAGCTGACACTCCAAGATAGTCTAGAAGAGGATGGATAGGGAATGGAGATGGAAGCAGGCTAGGAGGAAGGATGAGCAGTAATAGCTGAGAAAGCATGGAGATCCGGCCTTGGTGGTGGAAGTTAATGTTTTCCTTCAAAACAAAATGAATATTCATTATTTATGTAACTAAACCAAAGTTGTTTAAAATAAAATTGTTGAACGGATAGTAGTAATTAAGGATTTCAACAATCGATCGGGTTTGTTGTCTTTTATAAAAGACTAGTCTTGATGACTGGATTGAATGCATACATATAAAATTATTAAAGGATGACTGTTTGATTATTAGTAAGTACATGCACTAGAATTGTATGTACTAGCTACAAATACATTTATTGTACATATATACTAGTATGAGCTTTGACTTTACTTACTAATAATGTCAGCCACTTGTTATGAATGTGTGAACTGTGTTCTTTTCCTTGTACCATAAGAAACATGGTTCACACATAAGATACCTTAACTTCAGGACAAAGTTTCCTAAAGGGTGGGTGTATGTAAATAAACCTCTAGATGAATACATGCTTAGGGATTATTAAGTAAAATTTATTAGATAATTAATTGTCCTAATATGGTTTTAAATAAACAATGATTAGTATTAATAATATTAATTGATTATTTTATTTATTAATTAATTGTTTTAACTTTGATTAATTAATTAATTAATTAATTATTACATAGCACACTCAATGATATTGGTAATAATTTAAGGGGGGCTTATTAATTTTAAACTGTTTAATTAAAATACTTTACGTATGCTGGAGAGGAGGCGACATTAAAAGAAAGGGATAAGATATTAATGAAGGGGATAAGACATTAAAGAAAAGGATAAGATATTAATGAAGGGATAATATACCAAAGAATGGGATAAGAAATTAATAAGTGTGAGATAAGGAAATTAATGAGGGGAAGAGCCTAAGGGACAAGGGGAAGGAAGGAGCTGACCTAAGGCATCTCTAATGGGAAGTGAGGGGATGAATCTTTGAGAGCTCTGGATTGGCAGGGAGAGTGAAATTTTGGGAGAGGATTGATACAGTGCACCAGAGTTGCTGGGGGTTTTGGGCACGGAGGGCCAGGATATCCGTTGATATCCTGGGGCTAGGGAGCTACCTAGTTGGCAAGGAGGACGGTTTTGGGTAGTGTTTTGCAGAAGCGGGAAGGAAGAAAGTTGTGGACAACAGGAGGGATAATAGCATCAGGTGCAGGTATTTACCAAGAATTATGCATTGTTTTTGTATTAATTTGTTATTAAATTTTATTATTATGATGAATTTGATTGCGAATGTGCTAAATGAAGTAACTCTTAAATTTTACCGCTCTGTTCTAAATTAAATGGTTGTTTATTGAATATGGCTCTTACATGCTTGCATTAGGACAACACCAATTCCATTTCCTGAGGCATGGCATTCCACAATAAAGGTTTTTGTGAAGTCTGGAGTGGTAAGTACAGGAGCTTTACACATCACCTCTTTAAGTTGTTCAAAATCTTTAGTTGCCTCTGGAGTCCATGAAAATTCATCCTTCTTAGTTAGTGTTGTTAAAGGTGCGGCTATTCTTCCATAGTTCCGAACAAACTTGCAGTAGTAACCTATCAAACCCAAAAGTCCTCTAAGATTCTTTAATGTTTTGGGAATTAGCCAGTCCATCATGGCCTTAATCTTGTTAGGGTCTACCTTGACACCTTCATGAGATACAAAATGACCTAAATACTCTACCTCCTTTACTCCAAAGAAACATTTGGATGG
>SNQJ01S0054455.1:56807-76731 GCA_010110895.2 Picea sitchensis | reverse complement strand
ATGTGGCACATTATGGAGATCAAAGAATTGCTCCATCTGAAGTATCCATGTGATTGGTTCCTTGCCATCAAACTTCCTCATATCAATCTTAGGAACGTGGTTGGTCTTAAAACCAAAGTTGGAGTTTCTCCATTCTTGATTCACCTTCCTTGTGTCCTCATCATGAATTTCAATTGAGATGTAGAGACAAAGTGTACCTTGGTACACTCTATTCTTGGGGTTTTTGAGTAGCTAAAAACGTTGTTTAGGGCCTCAAAAACATTTTGCAAAAATATGACCTTCAAATGGTATAATATGTCCCAGAAATTCACCAGTTTTCTATTGTTGTAGACCATCTAAATGAATTCGCGTGAACAATTTTGAACATGTACACCCATATTTAGCATGCGCAGTAACACCATAAGGTAGCGCATGCTCTGTGCACCTTTAACCAATGTGGATCACTTCTCTATCATGCCAATTACTGGTGAGCACTACTTTTGTGTCGCACACAAATATCTACCACGCACAATTTTGGTTCATGCACTAATACCTGTTGCACGCAATTCTTGTGTCACACACTAATATTTTGTGTGCATTGCACTCTACGTGTTGCACCATGACAAAGTTTAGTATGCCCCCATCCAGTACTCCATGCACACCATTAATTAAAATGTCTTGTGTCAGTATATACCCACATTATGCACGCACCAACAAAATTCCTCCACACTATGCCAATACTGTGCACACCATGCGTTCCATTATTATGCATGCGCACACTGTGTGCACCGGTGTTATGCACATGCCACTCAATCTGCACTGTGCAATGCTAAATTTAGTGCACACACCCACGCACCAATATTTTTTGCACATTACCACTATGTACCACACAATGCCAAATTTAAGTGTTCACACACATGCGCCAATATTTTCCGCGCATTACCACTCTACACCGTGCATCGCCAAATTTAAGTGCACACACCCACACACCAATATTTTTTTCACATTACCACTATGCACCGCGTAGCGCCAAATTTAAGTGCACACACCCCCGCACCAATATTTTTCGTGCATTACCACTCTGCACCGCGCAATGCCAAATTTTAGTGCCCGTAGTTGTGCACCCTTATTGTCCACACATCAAAATATCTTCACTGCGCATCATGCATTTTTAGTGTGCACACCTGCACACATTCATTTTTATGCGCATCAATTCCTCATGAATTCCGCTGCAGAAATTGGGGCTTTTGCCAAACTTCTTCCCAATTTTCACCATATAGACATTCTGCAACTATCAAATTTGTTCAATTTCACCCCGATAACACCAATTCAACCTCTACAACAAAAAATCGTTGTTGGTTGACATTCCTGGAATGAATTTTTCCCAAACTCAATTCACAAATTGAGAATTTTAATCAACTAATCTCGCTCCATATGTCATGGCTTCCATGTAACTTCAAATTTGACCAATTCTAGGTCTGAATTTGCTAGAACATATATTAAATTAAGAATATCTCACTACCTGGCCAAATTTCTCAATTTTCCCATGAATTTAACAACAGAAATTGGGGCTTTTGCCCAATTCCACATAATTGCTTCTAATTTTTACCATGGACGCTCTGTAACTTGAAATTTGTCCACTTCAAAATCAATTCTTTGTGAAATTTCACTTCAATTCAACTTGTTCGGCCCATCCAAGATCAGTGTTGAAAACTAGAGCTCTGATACCATATTGTAACATCCCAAGCATCCCACTGTGTTATGCCACATAAAAAAAAATCGAACTCTATACAAAATTAAAACATATACACACAGAATTCTTGCAGAACTTTATATATAAAAATTTACACAGACAAATACATTATGCAAATGCACAGATTCATACAAAATAATAATAAAAATACACATGCAATACACACAGGAAAAACCCATAAAAATAAATGCATAAATAATAATGCAGCATGTAATTTAACGCACAATTGACACTTGTCTTGGTAATAGTATCACCAATTGTGTGAGTACCTTGCACAAACCTCCCAGGCTTAGACCACACAGCTCATCACTCTCAGTAGTGAGTCACCCCTAAGCTGGGACTAAACTCCACCCAGGTAAAGGGATTATTTTGGCCCTTAGTTATGGAAGGAAGCGAAGATCAAGGAAGAAAAGGTGAAAAGCAAACTTTGTGGGAGACACAGTGACTGTCACTAGGTTGAAGTGAGAAAAATAGCAGAGAAGATGGAGCAAAGTATGGAAAATCAAGTTGTTGGATGAGAAGATCAAGATTGACAAATAAGCAAGGAATATGGACCGAGGAAAACTCATCAAGCGGAAAAAGCCACCGTTGAATGCTTTGGAGCACCCCGCAAAGAGGAAGGAAAGACAAGCTGGCGAAGCCCGAAAAAAGTTGGTCAAGTTGATCTAGGGTTTTAGATACCTAGGATTTTGGTATCTAGGGTTTTGGCACCTAGGTTTTGGCCTAAGGTTGTCGGTGAGGTATTGTAATGTATAAATAAAGGTCAACAGGACCTGGGTTAGGTTGGTACAATATTGTTGTCAATTTAGCTCTATTGTTGTGGTGAGAGATCATTGTATTGTGAGAGAGAAGTGTTGAGAGAGAGACTCTTCTGGTATTGTAAGATATTCAATTGTGTGTGAAGGTCAAGTCCTGCAGCTGAGTGCGCAGGAAGGGGAGAGAAAGAGAGAGAAGAAAGAATATCTGCTAGCTGAGAGCGCAGACTAGAACTGTATGATTTACCTTAATAAAACATAAGCATAGTTTCGTGGATGTATCCCTAGGGAGAGGGTGAACCACATACATATTGCATTGTGTGTATGATTGATTCTTTGATCTCTGTTGCTATATGTTGTTATTTTCATTACTGTATTAAATCATATCTATAGCTGTGAAGGATAGATCTAGCCTAATAAGTGATAGATGCATGTGAAGTTTCTGTTATACTAGATCCACTTGATATTCCCCTAGTTGTAGACATCTATGTCCTGTGACCCCCTCATAGCTTCTTCAGGTGAGACTGCATCTGCTTCGCAAATGTTTCCGAAAGGGATAGTAGCTAGGGCTTGTTGGTGTTCTCTTGGAGTGAACCTCGGGTCTGCCCCTATGCCAACAAATGGTTCCATTTTTGGGACACAAATATTCTTGAGGGAATTTCAAGGTGGTTTCCATCGAAGATAAAGATTCAAAAGTGGATAGACGAGCAAGAGAAGGACTTCGATGAAGCCCAAAACAAGAACCCTAAGTTGAGTACTAAAGATTGGCTACAAATATACATCTTCATCGACATTCACGAGATCTTCTTTGGAGGAATCCATCAGGAGTTGTCTGAGTGGTTGGCTAGGTTGGTTGATACCTAGTTCAAGATCAGATCTAGACCTTCTGTGGTTTGGACATTGATGTTGATCCAGAAGATCAAAAGAGTTGACAACATTGTATCCAGAGCAGTAGATCATTGGTTTGATAGTACATTTGAAGGGTATATCATTGATTTTGTCGTTGACAGAGTAGAATCGTATAGACAAGCCGAGAGATACTTTTTCAAAGGACTCAGAGGAAAAATTATGCACTTTCTAAAGCTAAGAATCAAAATGTTGTTGCATGAAAAGAACATCTTGAAGATACAATAGATTGGGTGGATTTTAAAAGGCTAATGTTCAAGAATTTAGACAGTGACAGTGACACAGAAGCAGGACATATGCACAGTGGGAGAGTATTTCAAGGGGTTCACCTTGAGAACCTATTTAAGGAAAACTATGGAGAAGAAGGTTTCTACAGTGGAGAAGAGGCAGATCTGACATACGAAGAACATTCAGAACCCACCAGAGTGAAAGAAGGGGAAGATGAAGAACTTCTTTGAAACGAGCCAGAAACCTCGGGAACTACACAGAAAACTAAAGTAAGTATTATTAACCCTCCTGTTACCTCAATAGTGCTAAGTAATTAGAACAGTCAGAATCACCAGAGTCCACAAAGTACTATTACTAGCAATTCAACATCCACTCAGATAGGAAACCTAGGCAGCTCCATGGTATATGAGATGAGGCTACCTATATTTAGAGGGGATGGATCTAAATATCCTTATCAACACTGGTTCCTATATGAGGTCGTATGGAACATTAAAAATGTTACCAACGAAGATGTCAAAAGAAACCAGTTTAGCACTACACTGAGGGACTGTGCGTTAAGCTGGTACATGAATCTTGTCCAAGGACTTGCGCAGCCTAAGCCATTGAATGAGATCAAGAACACGTTGATTGCAGAGTTTAAGAAACCTAATACGAAGTCACAATGTATTACAAAGATGAAAGAGATCAAGCAAAAGGTTGTCGAACATGTTTGGGAGTTCGATCAGAGATTCAAGACCCTGACTGGAAGATTGACTTTTAAGATCCCAGATGAACAAAATAAATAATGGTTCATAATTGCCCTCTTACCACACATTAGAGTTCCCCTGATGTAGTATAATATTTCTTCATAGGAAGAAGCATTGGAGATCGCCATGAAGCTTGAATTAGCTCCTATGGGAGAATCCAACTCATGTATGAGCCAGATCTTGAGCTAGCTGACTATTTTTTCGAGGATATGAAGAAGGACAAAAGAAAAGATATTTGGTGTGTAAGATGTCGATCAGAAGGCCATGATAAGGAGAATTGTCCCATGTTTAATGAATATTTGGCCTCGGGAGCACCGAGCCCCTTGAAGCAAGTTAACCTGCCATGATACGAAGTATGTAAAAACTGACATCGCCCTGGTGAGTACTATTATATGAAGAAGTATGTTCAGACACCAAAAAATTGTATTGCACATTATGTAAGTCATTAGGGAACGATGATAGAGATTGTAGAGCCTTTGACCTTATGCATGAAAGATTAAGAGACATATACAAGATCCAAGGTGAAGTACATCAAGAAGGAAACAATGCATAGTATAACTCCCTAGGAAGAGAAAATTTCAATCCTTGTGGTGGATACAGAGGAAGAGGACGAGGAGGAGCAATGGGATGAGGCTGAGGAAAAATAATCTGTCACAATTGCGTGCAACCAAGACATCTAGCAGGGGATAGTCAGAACCCTTGTACCACTTTCATTTATTGCAACTCTTTCGAGCATGTCATTGAGGACTGCCCTATACTACTAGCTAAGCTTCAGGAAAGATGAGGACCTCAGTAAAACATGCAAGTGAAATTGATATATGTTGAACCTCGTGAAGCAGACCCTAGATTTGTTGTTATTACTCGAGGAGGCACTGCTACAGGAGAGGATAGAATGACCCAAGGAAAGATCATAGAAGTCTTAGGTATCAGGAAAGCTGTAGAGAAGACTCGGGTTTTTGATACGAAGAAAGAAAGACAAATCTTTGAGGAAGCAAGACAAGAATTCAAAACAGACCAGTGGTCTTCATCAAAAACACGACCAAAAATAAGAGAATATGGAATTCCTCAGGCATTTGATCAGTCGACTTCGCCGAAGCAAGGAAAAGAGGTAAGTAAGCTCACCAAATTCTTATACACCTGTCTTAAGTTAATTCAAGATGAGAACGT
This sequence comes from Picea sitchensis, assembly GCA_010110895.2. Lineage (NCBI taxonomy): Eukaryota > Viridiplantae > Streptophyta > Pinopsida > Pinales > Pinaceae > Picea > Picea sitchensis. Next base: position 71,197 of record SNQJ01S0054455.1, on the reverse strand, counting down.
TGTACAAGAGTTACAAAACTTAATCAGCTAGTATGAACTAGGAAAGGTAGACCCCTTACTGAATAGGGCAGTACACCAAATTGGTAAGAAGAGAAGGAAAAATAAATAATTACATTTGAATGCTCATATAGGAGAGTATGATATAGACTATGTGGTCCTCAATGTAGGGTTGGAGGTCAATGTCATGATGAAGCAGGCTTGGGCACTAATGGGAAAACCCAAGCTGATCTATTCCCCTATCAGGCTTAGAATGGCTAATCAACAAGTTGTCAGCCCATTTGGACAATTGGAGAATGTCCCTATGGACATTGACGGAGTTAGAACCTTTGCATATTTTGAGGTAATTGAAATTGTTGATGACAGCTGCCCTTACCTTGCAATGCTAGGAATCGATTGGGCCTTCATCAATTCCATTGTTGTTGATTTGAAGAAAAGATGCATGACATTTGAAAGAGATGGCCTTAGGTTCATTGCACCCTTAGATCCAGATGAGGGTTAGTGATATACAGAGCCCATCAGAGAAGAATACCATGCATACAAACTGAAAAACATCTACAAACTAACAACCAGACAGTAGGATTACATCAACCCTATAGCCGATGGTAATCTGAGCTGGTGAAGTGATAGCACATGTTCATCAGATTCATAAGAAGCACTTGAGAACTGGCAGAACCATATGCATGAAGTATCTACTAGAAGATGTGCTAGATTAACCAGAGAAGTTCGTTGGATCGGCACAATAGTGAGTAACTTACCCACATTTGATGGTTTGAACCCTTTAGAAGCCTTCCTATCAGATTTTGAAATAAGTGTACCAATACAATATATATTTTTGGTAATGGATGAGGCTCTGAAGTCCACACTAGCAAGATGGCGGGGTACACATAAAATCAATATCACAGACTGGACACAATGTCAAACCTTGATGACATCACGGTTCTCAACACAAGCAGTAAGTTGTGAAGTAAGGTATACCAGTCGAAGTTTCCCAAAGGACCATGTGCGAAGCTGTGAAGATGCCTAGAGTGACATTCCTTGAGAACAATGGGTTCACTGATTCATTAACACGCTGGAAACAACTCCTATCAATTGGTACCTTCAAGCGGAGTTGCGCCTCATCACTGCAGATTGGGAAGGTATGATTCAGAATTTTGTAACCACATTTTTATTTGAAAGTGAATATCCTTCAGTAGACCAAGCATTACAGATTGTGAGACATAAGGTATTCGAAGAGGCATCTAGCCTCCCTATGGAACAAGAAGAGGACGAATGGACCGCACCTCTCCATAAATTGTGGAGTTCTTATAACATCAATGCCGATCACGATGATGATCCGAGGAAGATAAACATCATTGAAACGGAAGGCCAAAGAGATGTGGAGAGACTAGGAGTTGAGATACCATTTATTGGTCAGCCAATCAGGATAAAAAAGGTCAATATTGGAACAGAGGAGACATCGAATCTTGCCAATGTCGGAGATTATTGGGATGTTGCTACCATTGGTAAGATTACAGAGTTGTTGCACAAATATCAGGACTTGTTTGCAACCAAGTTCACTGATATGAAGGAAATCAAAGGAATTATGGGAGATATGCGAAGACCTTTGAAACCAGGTGAAAAGACATTCAAGAAAAGACCCTACAGATTGAATCCAAAATACAAGGAAAAAGTGAAGATTGAGCTTAACAGAATGTTGGAAGCGGGAATTATTGAACCTGTCGAAGAATCAGAGTGGATCATCCCTATGGTGGTACAAGACAAGAAGACAGGAGAAATCAAGATATGTTTGGACCTCAGGAAGTTGAATGATGCATGTTTGCATGACCCTTTCCCTACACCATTCAATGATGAAGTATTAGACAATGTGGGAGGGAAGGAGGTATATTATTTTACGGATGGATTTTCAGGATACCATCAGATCTGGATTGCCAAGGAGGACCGCCAGAAGACCACATTTGCCACATAATAGGGATCCTGCCAATATACAGTGATGCCGGTTGGACTGAAGAATGCCCCAGCCATCTTTTCCAAGGTGGTGGTCGAAGCATTCAATGAGTTTTTGCATAAATTTTTAGAAGCATATTTTGATGATTGGACTGTGTTTAGTTTGTTGAAAAATCATATTGAATTTCTAAGGCTAATGTTGGATAAATGCAGGCAGAGTCAAATTTCTTTAAACCTGAAGAAGTGCATCTTCTTCTCACCATTTGGAGTGTTATTAGGCCATATTGTATGGAAGCAGGGATTGCTAGTTGATCCATCTAAAATTGCAATTATAGTTGATTTTCCACCTCCTACTTCAGTTAAACAACTGTGCACTGCGCTAGGAAATACTGGCTATTATAGGAAATTCATTAAAGGTTATGCCCAAATTACAGCACTGATAGAGAAGTTGTTAAAGAAATACTGTCAGTTTGGTTGGAAAGATGAATGCCAACAGAGCTTTGACACACTGAAACAGAAGATGGTCACTGCGCCCATTCTGGTTTTTCCAAATTGGAGCAAGGAGTTTCATGTGCACATAGATGCGTCATCCATTTCTTTAGGATTTGTGTTAGCAAAGTTGGGAACAGGAGATATCGATCACCCATTATCCTTTGCTAGCAGGAATTTATTTACAGCAAAAATTAACTACACCACCACATAAAGAGAAGGATTAGCCATGGTGTATGCGCTGCAAAAAATCCGCCACTACTTGTTGGGAGGACACTTTAAAATGTTCACAGATCACTCTGCACTGAAGTACCTAGTCAACAAGCCAATGTTGGGGGGGATAATATGCAGATGGATTTTGTTGTTTCAAGAATATGATTTTGAGATCATAGTTAATCGAGGAAGAATGAACAAGGGCCCTGACCATTTGTCGATGTTGGAACATGGAGAAGAACCCACCAGTTTGGAGTATACACTATCAGATGCACAATTGCTCGCCATTAGAAATATTGATGACCACTTCACAGACATAGTCCAGTTCCTGTCAATAGGAATGGCACCTAGTGAGTATACAATCCCCTAGAAGAAACAACTAGTGGTGCACACTGCAGACTTTTCAATTATAGTTGGTCATCTATACAAGATGGGACCCGGTGAGATCCTAAGGAGATGTGTTATGAAGGAAGAGAACCCACTAATCCTCGCATAATCTCATGAAGGCATCGCAGGAGGACATTATGTAGGGAAAGAAACTACGTAGAAGGTTCTGCGAGCTAGCCTTTGGTGGCCTACCTTACACAGAAATGCTAAAGATTATGCTAGAGCCTGTGATGTATGCTAAAGAGTTGGAAAATCATCATGAAGAGATGAAATTCCATTAGTACCATAGATGACCCTACAACCATTTGAAAAGTTGATCCAGGTGGATATCGGTGGCCACCCACCTTTTCCGACTGGCTCAAAATAGTTTTCTGGCAATTTTGGCAATTCACTATTTTTAGCAGGTTTTACTTCCGGGGCCATTTTGAGGGCCTAAATGAAGGTTTTTTGAGATAAAGGTTCTCCATGATATCCAAAGGCATGATTGATCCCCCAAAATGAATCTCCTCAACGATTCCTTTCCAACGAGATATCACACACCTAAAACGAAGAATGTATGCAAAAGTTACGACCCGGGGAAGTTGATGTACTAACTTACCCAAACGGGGCCCACATGACTTTTGGCGCTTCATCTCCTAGGGTTAGGTTTTTGGGATGTCTATGACTTTTTGCATTCTCTTATATTGTAAAAATTCCTCTAGAGCCTCATTGTAATGATCTTCTCACGGATGCGAGTAGCAGCCACATCTCTTCTCAGAGATAAGCTACCACCGCCCTAGCTAGTTTATTTCCATTCTGTCTGTAAGCATATTTCAGTCATTTGTTATTAATGAAATGAAGTCTTATTTCCGCTGCATCTCTTCGTTTATGTGTATTTCTATATTTCATTGTGTTCCTACATAAATCTGGATCAGTGGTATCAGAGCGGTCTGCTCATTCTCGATCCTTCTTTGCATGTTCGCAACGAGATCGGGGTATAAGGAGTTGGGGCTCGATCTGGTTGAACCTTTGCAAGATCAGCCTCGCAAACCCAGACGACCACCCATGGGGGAAGAAAAAAAAGATGAGGGAGCAGGAGATCCTATCAAAATTTTGCTCGAGGAGGCCCTCAAGAAACAAAGGAACGCGATGATGGACAACTTTGCCCAGATTCTTCAGCGGATTCTGACCGGCGGTGCATCGACATCCAGAAGCCACTCTGGAGGTGCCACTCCTTTTAAGGTACAAGTAAACTTTGACATTCCCATATTTGATGGCCAAATAGATCTGAGATTCCATAGATAGATGGTTGAACTGTTAGAAGGATATTTCTTGGTTCATGACTTTTACGACAGAGAAAGAATTATTTCATTATCTCAAAGGCAGCCCCCATGTCAAGAATTTGGTGGAAACTCGAACAGAGGAAAGGAGAACCCTCTTTGTTCGATACACCCACTTGGATTATTGAGATGACATCAGGAACAATATTATCGTGAGAGCTGAGGACAAATACATCTGATGGACTCGTTGCGTAGGGACCAAGATGTGCATGAGATATTGAATCCTATTTCATACCCTAACATACAAGTTGGGTATCAAAGGTGGAAATATTTTGTTTTAAAGTACCGTAGTTGTCTGCACGGATACATTCAAGAGGAAATGGGTTCCTCGACATCTCCTCGCTTAATGTGGCATCTGGAATATGCTACCAAGATTAATGAAGTTCAAGCGGAAGAAGCTGGACTTTGGTTAAAAGTGGAGAGGAAACACTCAAACCGCAAAACAAAGGACCAAGCCAAGTAGGCTGACCGGAGACAACTTGCCAAAGCCACAAGTAAATAAAAACACCACGAAGCCAAAAAGGACAGGGGAAGTGGTGTGAGTTCCCATAAGAGCTCCACCCACAACACAAGTGAGTGTCGAGAAAAAAAATCACCGGTGGCCGAGATGAGGGCTTCTAAATCAAATGCATGCTCCGACTCTGAATCAGGACTTGACAAGGGGAATGACAGGCGGAAGCATATTATCGATGTGGAACCCAACGCCACCATTGCCTACGAAGATCGAGGAAGGAGGAACGAGGAAGATCTAGAGGAAGGAGAGCGTCTCTTCCATTCAAGATGTGGGTAAAGGGTTCCCGTTACAGTTCATTAATAAACCCAGTGAAGACCTCATCTTAGTAGGAGTTGTGAAAGCGGTTGGGCTTTAGACCATGACACACCACAACCATACACCATCGGTGGTTTCACCAAGGATGGGACCTCCATCGGTCGACAATGTAAAGCCTTCCCTAAACATCAAGCCCAGCTGCAGGATGAGGTATTATGTGACATTGCTCCTCTTGATATGTTCTGATGCATTAATAGGCCAGCCGTACTTGTGGAAGTGACATATTGTGTATGAGTCACAAGCCCTCGTGTTGTTATTATCACTTTGGGCAATAAAGGCATGCGGGATCTGGGAGGATAGCCGCAGCCTACCACCATCTCTTTGGTTGGTAAAACAATGTGATAAAGCTCATTTCCTAAACCGGAAAATTTGTTTTCCTAATGATCCTTCGAGGCGGAAGGCTAGCCATGGCCTCTAGACAAGGCCCCACTGCCTGAAAACAATAGATGGATAAGGTCATGGAGAATCTGAGGACCTCTTCCACCTCCCCAGGGAATTACTCTGCTTACCGGGTCAAGCACCCAATGATCGACCTCTCGGGTGCCGCTTAATGGACCCATCTAGGTGCTGTCACGGAGAATGGCCGAAATCAGATCGAGTATTGAGAAAGGTCACATCGTGAGTTCCGCCATGCAGGAGCTTGCGTCGTATTGAATCGCACAACAGAGATGGGACAGGGCCTACACGTGACTTCTCGAGCAGACAAGATCCTTGTTGAATAGGTACCCGATCGGATTGATGACCTTAGAGACCAACTCAGGAAAAATATTTCCAGCAAGATGAAGCTTGAAATGCAGGTATAACCAAGGCCTGTCAGACGCCGATGTGTGAAGCGCATTTAAATCCAAGGAGGAGCCTTTTTGAATGGTTGGTCATGCCCCAGTTGATAGATACCCTACAACCTTCATGAGGCTAATGGAGCTGACATCTAAAAGACCATTCACCAACTCATTTGTAGTGTTACTTGGATGACGATACGATCTTCATCCAGACTTAGGAAGAACACCTCCACCATATCAGACAGGTCCTCCAAACACCGCGGCAACACAAGTTTGTGTGCCAATTTGGAAAATGCACTTTTGGCATAACCGGGGTTCAGTGTCACGGGATACATTATTATTGATGGCGAGGGTGCATGTGGATCGGCAAGATCCAGAATCATTCGGGATTGGCCATCTAACCACCTAATAGAACTCAAAGTAGCTTTTAGGTCTTACCCGATTTCTCTTGTAGGTTTTTGGTGGGATTCTCTCATATCCTTGGCCCTTGAGTCAAGTCACCAAAGGGAGAACTAAAAGCAAAATTCTTTTTTGAATACGAATCTCAGCAGCGAAGGCATTCGGTTTGTTGTCGCCTCTGCTCGCACCGGTCTCCTGTACCGGACTTCTGAAACCATTTTGGTCGGACATATACTCGACTATGCTATTGGTAGTCCTTACTCAACATGGGCATCAGTGGCATATCGCGATTGAGACACTTTACGACACAGCCGGGAAGTATCCCACTTATGACAAAAGAAATGTATTCCATTGTATGCGGGCTTTGCGGCAATGGAAGCATTACATTTTAAGGAAAGAAGCGGTCATCCACCTGGACCAACAGACCCTGCGGTTCATACAAACACAGGAAGTTCTTGGAATGATGTCATACATCAGTGGTCCACATACACACCTGCAGCGGTTTCATTTGAACATTAAGTACAAAAATGACACCAATAATGTTGCATACTTCCTCGGTCGATGCCCATGTGGTGCTAACCAATGCTCAACTCTTGTGGGCATGAGACTTCTTATTGGCCGGCTTCTCTACACAAGTGATCCAATTACGACCATATACAATACACTCTTGGAGGGTAAGCAAGTTCTAAATTTTCACCTCGGATGCCTGCTGTCACTTGGGACACCTTTGTGTTCCTTCAATGGCCCGTGCCAAGATGATTTTGGAGAGCACTTTCTGAGTTGATGTCCCATTTGGAGCATTTAGGTTCGAAGCAGAGTGCGTGCAAAAGTATTTCTATTGGCTGAACTTTCGACAGGATGTTGGGAAGTACACCAAGTCTTGCACTACTTGCGTCATTTCCAAATAGACCATCAAGAAGCAAGGCCTCTATATCCCACTTCACCACCCCTAGTCGACCTTGGAATCCATCTCTATGGATTACATGTCGAATATCTATGCATGGAAATGGTATGTGTTTTTGTGATGCGTCGTAGATTCCTAGAAGATGTGTCCATTATGATGGCTGTGAAGAATATCAGTGATAGCTGCTCGCTTCTTCTTTGAGCGAGTGTGGGTACTCTTTGGGATCCAACAGTCTATCATATCTCGGTGGGACATTAGGTTCCTCAAATTTTATTTGTCCGACATGGTCGATGTTGGACACAAAGCTCACAAGTCCACGACTTTCCATCATGGCCCGGTGGCCAGACAGTCATCAGCAGGATGATTGTACACATTTTGTACATGTACAATTCAAAGCATCCACATGGGATGAGAGCCTCCCCTATGTACAAAACATCTACAACCGGGCTCTCCATAGCTCCAGCGAGGTACAACCCTTTCAAGTGGGCTTGGGATTCCGTGCCCATGTCCCATTGACGTAGCCATGCCATTGTGGCTACTCGGGAAGATTCAGCTCATGTCGAGTCTGAGGGAAGATAACGAGGAAAACAAATTCATTGAGCACATTCAACACATCATAGCGGGTTCATGACATCACAGATGAGAGCCCGATGCTAAGTACAAGCAGCGACATGATCAACATCAGTGCCACACAACTTCAAGTGACAAAGTGTGGTACATTTGCAAAGACACCTCATTTGGACCCCTTTGCAAGCTTAGATACAAAAACGTGTAGATATACACCTCACTTAAGGTTGTAGGAAAATGCGCTTTGAGCTCGAAGCATTCCACCATTCCTTGGTTTGCACCCAGGTGTTCAATGTGAATGTAGATACACTTTCCACCTCTACTAGGTGGGCCTTATTGAGAACAACTCCTGTGAGAATTAAATCTAGACTACATGGAACAAGCTAGAACTAATCATATCATGGATATAGACCAAGCACCCAAAAACAAAGGATACGCTATATCGAGGTTGTCGAAGGCCAACTCCTTCACCAAGGCAAATGGCTCACGGGGGACCAAGTTCAATTGAAGTTTCCTCATCTCATGGAGGAACTCAGCCTTGATAGGGACCATTTCTTCCCTAAGGAGGGAGGATTGATCTGGAGTGGATATTGAGTGGCCACCACCTTTTGATTAGCTCAAAGCGGTTCGGCAATTTTGGCAATTCACTATTTTTTAGCGGGGTTTCTCTGGGGCCATTTTGAGGGACTAAATGAAGGTTTTGAGGGATAAAAGGTTATCAATGATAGCCGAGAGCATAATTGAGCCCCCAAAATGGAATCTCTGTGATACCTTTCCAGCGAGCTATCCTGCGCCTTCATGAGATTGTATGCAAAAGTTACAACCCGGAGGAAGTTGATGTACTAACTTGCCCAAACAGGGCCCACATGACTTTTGGTAACTTCATCTCTAGGGTTAGGTTTTTGGGATGTGTATATGACTTTGGCATTCATTATATTGTAAAAGATCCTAGAGCCTCATTGTAATGATCTTCTCATGGATACGAGTAGAAGCCACATCTCGGAGATAAGCTACAGTAGCCTAGCTAGTTGTTCCGTGCAATGCGTAAGCATTTTTTTGGTCATTTGTTATTAATGAAATGAAGTCTTATTTCCACTTGCATCTCTGCGTTTATGTGTATTACTATATTTCATTGTGTTCCTACATAGAAATCCACGGATCACATCTCTTCTCAGAGATAAGCTACCAGCGCCCTAGCTAGTTTATTTCCATTCTGTCTGTAAGCATATTTCAGTCATTTGTTATTAATGAAATGAAGTCTTATTTCCACTGCATCTCTGCGTTTATGTGTATTTCTGTATTTCAATGTGTTCCTACATAAATCTGGATCAAAAGTGGGCCATTGACTTCATGGGACCTATAAACCCACTAGGGAAGTGCACAAGAGCAAGGTATATCATTACTGCTACAAAATACTTAACCAGATGGGCCGAAGCCAGAGCAGTCAAGGACTGTAGTGAAACTACAGCTGCGCGTTTTATATTTGATGACATAGTAACTAGGTTTGGATGCCCCAAGATCCTTATGAGTGATCAAGGCACACACTTCATCAATAAGATAGTTGAATCCTTGAACGAAGAATTTGCAGTCCACCATGAGAAGAGTACACCTTACCATCCACAAACAAATGGAATAGTTGAAGCATTCAACAAGATTTTGGAGACAACATTAACAAAGATTTGCAGTGTGAATAAGGATGACTAGGATTTAAGAGTACCTATAGTACTATGGGCCTATAGAACCACTTGCAAGAAATTAACAATGCAGACCCCTTTCAAGTTGGTTTATGGTCTTGAAGTTGTTGTCCAGATGGAATACTTGGTGCCAAGCTTAAGAATTGTTGCATTTATAGACATGGATGATATTGGCATTGTTCACGAGAGGCTTGCATAGTTGGTCGAACTGGAAGAATACAGATTCATTGTAGGAATCCACCAGCAGGTTTAGAAGGAACGAGAGAAGGATTACCATGATAGGCACATCAAGAAGAAGGCATTCAAGTAAGGTGACTTAGTGCTGATGTATGACAACAAGTTCAGAAAAAACCTAGGGAAGTTCAAAACACATTGGCTTGGACCATATGAGATCGCCTATGTCACAGAAGGAGGAGTTGCACAGCTAAAGACATTGAATGGAGTATGGAAGGAATGATTGGTGAATGGCAGTTGGCGGAAGTTGTACTATGACAACTAGCTACCTCGCACCTCTCAGTAAAATCAAGAAGATCAAGGGCCTAGGTACCAGGTGCAGTTGAAATTGGGTACCAGCCACAGAAAAGACAGTCTGCACAAGGATGGGATGGAGGAAAGAAGCATAAAGCAAGGGATGCAATGCGCAGTCCAAAGTCGAAGAAAAATAGAGGGATCATATCTGAAGTGCCTTGGGATGGGTCGCAGGTGAGTGTTGGGGGCTTGTTAACCCTTGGTTATGGAAGGAAGCAAAGAACAAGGAAGAAAAGGTGAAAAGAAAACTTTGTGGGAGACACAGTGACTGTCACTGGGTCGAAGTGAGAAAAAGAGAAGAGAAGATGGAGTGAAGTATGGAAAATAAAGTCATTGGATGAGAAGATCAAGGTTGACAGATTAGCAAGGAATATGGACCGAGGACAACTCAGCAAGAAGAAAAAGCCACCATTGGATGCTTTGGATCACCACATGAAGGGGAAGGAAAGACAAGCTGGCGAAGCCCGGAAAAAGTGGGTCAAGTTGAACTAGGGTTTTAGACACCTAGGGTTTTGGTATCTAGGGTTTTGGCACCTAGGTTTCAGCCTAAGGCTGTCGGTGAGGTATTGTAATGTATAAATAAAGGTCAAGACAACCTAGGTCAGGTTGGTATGATATTGTTGTTGATTTAGCTCTATTGTTGTGGTGAGATATCATTGTATTGTGAGAGAGAACTGCTGAGAGAGAGAGCCTTGTGGTATTGTAAGATCTTCAGCTGTGTGCGAAGGTCAAGTCCTGCAGCTGGGTTTGCAGGAAGGGGAGAGAAAGAGAGAGAAGAAATAAGATCTGCTAGCTGAGAGTGCAAACTAGAACTGTATGATTTACCTTAATAAATCATAAGCATGGTTTTGTGGATGTATCCCTAGGGAGAGGGTGAACTACGTACATCTTGCATTGCGTGTATGATTGATACTTTGATCTCTGTTGCTATATGTTGTTATTTTCATTACTGTATTAAATCATATCTATAGCTGTGCATGATAGATCTAGTCTAATAAGTGACAGATGCATGTGGAGTTGTTGTTATACTAGATCCACTTGATATTTCCCTGGTTGTAGACATCTCTGTCCTGCAACCCCCTCATAGTTGCTTCAGGTGAGACTGCATCTGCTTCGCAGGTGTTGCTGAAAGGGCTAGTAGCTAGGGCTTGTTGGTGCACTCTTGGAGTGAGCCTCGGGTCTACCCCTATGCCAACAGATTTCTACCTAGGCTGATGTATCACAGACAATTGGAAAGGCTCCATCATAGATACCAACTCAAACTAATAGCCTAAAGTCTCTCATTCCCCACATGCCTATCCCACCCCAGGAAGTGTGCCCCTTCTCTGCTCAATAGTCCTTCGGCTACCCCACTTCCTTTCTGAGGCTTTACCAACAGGTTGGACAAGAAGTCTCAGAGCCCTGTAGTTGCAGTTTGGCACCTTTGGGAAATCAATTTCCAACAATTCTCTCACCTAGAGATAATTGATCATAGGCCTAACAACTCACCTCTTCAATATCCCACTGGCCTGAAAACCCACTTCTTCAGTTCAGCTCTTTTGATAACCAGGTCTAGGTACATGTACATGTATAGGTACAAGTATAGGTATAGGAAGGTAGGGAGGACAACTGAATTAGTGAGTGAATGATGATGGAATGAATGAATGAATGGGAAAATTAACTAAGTCCAAACTATATGTATGCATGTTCCCAACTTGACACTTGTCATGTTGAGAGATACTTTGGTCCACTTGTCCCCATCCTTGGAACTTGGATAAAATAATTATCCATGCTTTATACTTTAAGGAATATTAATATAATATTCATTTTTGGCTTAAGCTCCCTAKATTAGCCCCTTATCCTTAACTTTTATACCCCCRCCTTTCCCTAAATAGTGGAGTTTAGTCCCCCATACTCCTTTATCGTGGTCGGTCTACACGCATCGATGTATTATATTAATGATATGTCTATTTACATATACAAGAATAGGCTCACTGGCCTTTAGCATCTAGGCTCTCTGGCGTAATTCAACACATAAGCCTCTTAGCTTATAGTAAATTGGCTCACCATCCTACAAAACACAACATATACACAAAGGCTCTCTGGCCTCAAAATCTTGTGCACTTAAGTTTGTTGCACGCGGTATCTTGGAATGTGCACACTTCATCATTTTAGTGCACAGTACATGTGCACACTATACCATGGAAGGTGCATGCAAAATGATATAAAACTGCTCACCAACTTATAAACACAACATATACACAAAGGTTCTCTCGCCTTAATATCGTGCACTCAATATGGTGTTGTGAAATACCCACTATGGAAATTAAAAATTTTCACCCCTTTTCTTCTTTTCTCTGAAGAATAGAATTCCCCGAGTCCCTACGGGACCTGATACAAACCCTGCCATCCCTTAACCACACTAATATGATCAGTGGTTATCACCACAGGTCTAACCAGTATGGCATCCCTTCGCTCTTCGTGACTCGGCACTACCAGAGCGTCGAGTTTTTCGACTTTGATAAACCCCAAAAGGTGATAGTTGACTTCCCTTTGACACTTTTTGCTACTCGCAGCCTCGCGAGTTGGGGCGTCGAGCCTTCGTGCTCCTATCTCGTGAACCTTCGAGACGTGAGAAGTCAAAAGAAGTTTGACTCCTTCCCAGGTGACACATGTCCACCTGTTGTCCACACAGGCCCCATCTGATGGATGTGCCACATGTTCTCACGAGCCTAGGCTCTCGGCACTTCGCGACTTCTACGGTCGAAAGTGGCCCTTCCAACCTTTGAACCTCCGAACTCCTGATATACAATATATCCACGGAGTTCTGATCCAACGGTCCTCCCATTCCTGGATTCAACGGTTCATATTTTCCTCCTCACATTTCACACTTCGCGACTTCGTGGGTTGAAGCACCCAACCCTTGCGCTCTCTTCTTACGAAACCTTGAGATGCGAGATCCTGAACTTGGACCTCTTCCAGACTGCACCAACCCTAACAGCCTTGCAACTTTGCAAGATCCAACGGTTTTCGACTGTTCACCACTTCTATCTTGAAGTGTCTCTGTCATCCGTTTCTTCTCTCTTCTGCCCGTGTCTGGATGTACATTTTTGACGACCCAGATCTATTTCACTCCAGCTAATCTAATGGCGGTTGTAGCTCTTCCTTGAGCATGCACTTCTCTTCCTTCTCCTTGGAATATTTCTTAAGTATCAAAGTTCTTGGCCTTTTCTTCTCCTCTGCGACCTTCGCATCTATGGCTCCAAGCACAAAATGACACTATCCCTCCCAGGCTTCTCTACTCTGAAGCTGTGAAAGATTTCCTCGACCTATGTGAATTCCTACAAGGTCTGTGCATATGACCAGGTGTTATCTGTCCTAAGCTTCATCAACTATGAGGGACTTGGGAGCTTTGCGCTCTTCCTCCTGGGTTTGACTCTTAAAAGAGTCTTCAACATATCTATTGCTCTCCTTCATCAAGTCTAGGACTTGAGTGGGTCTCGGTCTCTACTTTATTTACAGGGAGCCTGTGCATAACTGCACTACCTCTCCTGAGCTATACCTTGGCCAGTATGGTCGCTTCTCATAAGACCATAGTCTTATTCCCTTCAGGACTTATCAATATGAGAGCTCGATCCCTTGTCAATGGGACTCCCTATTTCATGATTTTTGATTTCTCGAAATGAGTAATCACTTGATACACGGCCTCCTTTAATCGGACAGTTCAGATCTATTTCAGGACTTTCGCCCCTATTCATGAGGGCTTAACCCTCATCTATCTCCCTACATATCTAACGGCTGTCGGGTTTTCTAGCTAAGATATGACGGCTCAGATCGGTCCCAATGCCACGCACTCTCCCTCTACTCCCTGGACGTGGAAAAACCAACGGTCTAGATATTCTTACGGACCTTAGGGATCAACGGTCCTGGTCTCTTCGTTATTCGTGAAAACAAAGGAAAGGGGTTGAGGCTTTTAACACACCCTCTTCTCCTTTCAATCTAATGACCGTGAGTGACCGCAAATCTTCCGACGAGATCTCGCCTGTCAAATGATACTTATCCCTACACATCCATCTCAGGATTTCAATAGGATCCTTCCTCCTCGTGCAGGGCTACTAAGTCCTTGCGCCTTCACATCCTCTTTCAAGGTTCTTGATGGGATTTTCAAGGAGGGTATCTCTACAGGGAGGTTTACCTAGGGTACTATCTCAGGCAAATAAGGGTATCTCTCTCTCGAGGACCAGATGTGAAGTCTGAATTAGATCAGTATGCATATAAATAGCGATTTATGAAAACATAAGCCATACGTAGTCTTTCCATTATAAACATGCAACTACCAGTACTGATCAAAACACCATA
>SNQJ01S0054455.1:41097-53618 GCA_010110895.2 Picea sitchensis | reverse complement strand
CTAGATGGTTGGAGATCATACCTTCAATCTCCACCACTGAAGCTTGATGGTCAGCTTGGTTATTATCCAAGGCTGCATAAATCAACGACACACTCCTGGCCACATCATTGACTTTAGTAGCTTCCTGGATGTTATAAATCCTCTGACTATTCTGTTGTTGGTGTGGACAGTCTCTCAAGAGATGTTCTTCTCCACAACCCCAACATTTCAAAGGTTCTCTCTTTGGGTTATCAATCTTTACTAGTACAGGTCTAGAAGTTTTACTTTCGCCCGATGAGGAAAAGTTCTGTTGGAGTACACTTTGGGCCGGAAAGTTCATTCTTGGGTTCTTCTTATAGTTCTTAAATCCTGGGGATTTAATCCCCTTTTTCTGAAACCTTGAACTATTCTTTGGTTTCCATCCTTCACGAGGTTTTGCTCGATGTCCATACTGTTCCTGACAATATGTTGCCTTTCGAATAGTGCTTTCTAGGGTCTTTGGCTCATCAAATTCAATTCTGTTCTAGTAGTCTTGGGTAGCCCACTGATGAAGCACTGCACCTTTTCCTTTTCTGCTTTTATATAAGACACATATCTCAACAAGTCAAGGAATTTGTTGACATATTCCTCTATAGTGAGTTGCCCCAGTTTGAGTTCATAAAACTCTTTTGTCTTCTCGTCGAAATATTTTTCCGACAAATACTTCTTCTGGAAGTATTTCTCAAACTATTTCCAGGACAGATCCTCTTCGCGAACCCCTTTCACATTCTTAAGATCTTCCCACCAAATGGAAGCCTTTCCATTCAAATTGAAGGTGGCTACTCAGGCCTTCAAATTTTCTGAAAAATCATGGACTCTGAAATTTTTCTTTAGTCCAAGCAGTCAGGCCTCTGCTTCCTCTCCCTTCTTTATCTCACCATCGAAGGAGAGTGGTTTGGCCTTTTTGAATTCCTCAAATTTATGACCCTTGGAAGTCTTTTGCTTCTTCTGTTTTCTTCAAGAATAGAAATTGGTTCTGCAGCTGGAAGAGTCTTCTGAATCGCCAGCTTCCTTCCCAGAGGAATCACTCGACACTGGTCCCTTACCTCTGGGGTGGACCTTTTTCGAGGTGCTCCTCTCAGTGTGGCCACTGATATGACCATGTTTCTAAGTTTCATGTTCATGCTGCATTTGTCTTTGCAGATCGGATAAACTCTACAGTAAAACTGCATTAATTTTTGTCTGCTTTTCTTGTTCTTTAATCATCCTTTCATTGTCGGCCTTACAGCTTTGCAATTCGACCATGAGACTCCTCACAGTCTCAACTAGATCTGGAGGGGTCCCTATTGCCCTTCTTTCATCAGAATTTTCGTCTCTATTGTGGGGGACCTCTCCCACCTCTTGGTGAGTCACCATTCTCTGCATTTGTAAATCCCCACAGCTGATCGCCCGCTTGGGTGAAAAAGACAAACGCTAATTGTTAGTCAATAGTTAGATACATTTTTATAACCCGTGCAAAAATTCATAATTCTTTCACATGCATACACAGTCGGGTTCCTATTGTTCAAACTTTGATCCTTTGAATATAAAAGGGTTTAAGATATAGGGTTACTCCTCTTAGGAGTGTTCTGAACGGAGCTTATGCGCAACTCGTTCATGAGCCCAAGCAGGCCGAGTGTTGTAACCATCCTCTGATATGAATTTGTCACATACCCACTACGGAAATTAAAAAATTTCGCCCCTTTTCTTCTTTTCTCCTAAGAATAGAATTCCCCGAGTCCCTATGGGACCTGATATAGACCCTGCCATCCCTTAACCGCACTCATCTGATTGGTGGTTATGGCCACAGGCCTAACTAGTATGGCATCCCTTCGCTCTTCACGACTCGGCGCTACCAGAGCATCGAGTTTTTCGACTCTGAAAAACCCCGAAAGGTGATAGTTGACTTCCCTTTGAAACTTTTCGCTACTCGCAGCCTCGCGAGTTGGGGCGTCGAGCCTTCGTGCTTCTATCTCACGAACCTCCAAGACGCGAGAAGTCAACAAAAGGTTGACTCCTTCCCAGGCGACGTGTGTCCACCTGTTATCCACACGGGCCCCATCTAATGGATGTGCCACATGTTCTCACGAGCCTCGGCTCTCGGCACTTCACGACTTCTACGGTCGAAAGTGGCCCTTCCAACCTCTGAGCCCCCAAACTCCCAATATACGATATCTCCACAGAGTTCTGATCCAACGGTCCTCCCGTTCCTGCATTCAATGGTTCAAATTTTCCTCCTCGCGTTTTGCACTTTGCGACTTCATGGGTTGAAACACCCAACCCTTATGCTCTCTTCTTACGAAACCCTGAGATGCAAGATCTCGAACTCGGACCTCTTCCGGACTGCACCAACCCTAACCGCCTTGCAACTCTACAAGATCCAATGGTTATCGGCTGTTCGCCACTTCTATCTCGAAGTGTCTCTGTCATCCATTTCTTCTCTCTTTTGTGCATGTCTGGACGTACATTTTCGATGACACAAATCTATTTCGCTCCAGCTAATCTAATGGCGGTTGTAGCTCTTCCTTGAGCATGCACTTCTCTTTCTTCTCCTTGGAAAATTTCTTAAGTATCAAAGGTCTCGGCCTTTGCTTCTCCTCTACGACCTTCGCAGCTATCACTCTAAGCACAAAACAACACTATCCCTCCCGGGCTTCTCTACTCTGAAGCAGTGAAAGATTTCCTTGACCTCTGTGAACTCCTACAGGGTCTATGCATCTGACCAGGCGCTATCTATCCTGAGCTTCGTCAACTATGAGGGACTTGGGAGATTTGCACTCTTCCTCCTGGGTTTGACTCTTAAAAGAGTCTTCAACACATCTATTGCTCTCCTTCATCAAGTCTAGAACTTGAGTGGGTCTCGGTCTCTACTTGCTTTACAGGGAGCCTGTGCATAACTGCACTACCTCTCCTGAGCTATGCCTTGGCCAGTATAGCCACTTCTCATAAGACCACAGTCTTATTCCCTTCGGGACTTATCAATACGAGAGCCCAATCCCTTATCAACGAGACTCCCGAATTCACGATTTTCGATTTCTCGAAATGAGTAATCGCACGACACGTGGCCTCCTTTAATCGGATGGTTCAGATTTATTTCAGGACTTTCACCCCTATTCACAAGGGCTTAACCCTCATCTATATCCCTACAAAACTAACGACTGTCGGGTTTTCTAGCGAAGATATGATGGTTCAGATCGGTCCCAACGCCACACACTCTCCCACTGCTCCCTGGACGTGGAAAAACCAACGGTCCAGATATTCTTACGGACCTTAGGGTCGACGGTCCCGGTCTCTTCGCTATTCGCGAAAACAAAGGAAAGGGGTTGAGGCATTTAATGCCCCCTCTTCTCCTATTAATCTAATGACCGTGAGTGACCGCAGATCTTCCGACGGGATCTCGCCCGTCAAACGATACTTATCCCTACACAACCATCTCAGGATTTCAAGAGGATCGTTCCTCCTCATGCAGGGTTACTAAGGATTTGCACCTTCACGTCCTCTTTCCAGGTTCTTGATGGGCTTTTCAAGGAGGGTATCTCTATGGGGAGGTTTATCCAGGGTACTATCTAAGGCAGATAAGGGTATCTCTCTCTCGAGGACCAGATGTGAAGTCTGAATTAGATCAGTATGCATATAAATAGCGATTTATGAAAACATAAGCCATACGTAGTCTTTCCATTATAAACATGCAACTACCAGTACTGATCAAAACACCATACAGACATTCTTACACTGAAATCATTCACAATTTCATAGATTATGAGCATAAATGTTAGAATATATATATTTCAAGATGCCAGAGACAAAACACTTATCAAAAAAACACCAGAGGTGATGCAACTGCTGAGAGGGGTGCTCGTTTCCACCCAACCGTAGGCTCAACAACTCCCAACGGATTTACCACTAGCCACCCCCGAGTTGAGACCATGACACTATGAGACTACATCTCTGTCTTCCAGTGATCGAGAACGAAGGTTACTCTCCTTCTTCTCTTCTATCACTCACTCTGCATATTTTTCCCAGAGTTCTTCCTCCCTTGCATTTGCCCGTAATCGCACACTCCTCCTGCCTTTTCCTTTCCAGCGAGGTTGCATGTGGCACGATCTCCCTTGTGGTGGTCAGGTGTCAGGACCCCACAGATGGGCAGTTTTACCCCCATCCCTTATTACGCATGAGGAGCCATCCACCTACCAACCTGCGAGTAATTAATTTCGGGCCAGCAAGCCGCTCTTGGTTCTCCGGGCCAGTGAAGACCAAATACGGTATTGGTTTTCGATGGAAGTTAATGCCACCATTTCAGGTGCCTTCCACTACCTTTATCCAACCATCGTGGCCTCTTTTTCATCATATCCCATCTCAGCAGTTCTGCAATATATATTCAGAATATTATTCACATTCATCGACCTTTTTCACAAGGTCTATTCACATCACACATTCACATTTTTGAGTTTGCCACAATACTTGGCCAGTATAGTTATTTTTACAGACCAGGGGAAACAGGGTGTTACAGGTGTGCACAAAACTATGGAATGTGCACACTCTTCTTTTGGTATGAGATTCCCAAGCACTGACTCAATGCGCGTAGAATCAGACCCAAGACCCTGTATCATTAACTCACCAACTTATAAGCATATTTACATTTACATTTACAATTTGGGGTTCATCCTAGGGGTATTGCATCAAGAGTTATCGAGTTTTCAAAAATCTTTGGTTAAAACAGAGGAATTACATTGAAACAATATTGAAATGGTTTCAACATGCGGGGATTAAGTAGTCCGAGGTACTAGTTCTTATGAGGAACAAGACTAATTGGTGAATGATGTCCAAATACCATGAATAAAAATAGAGGACATGACATGTGTTGCCTATGTTGGTTTGTTGGTGAGTATGTATGCGATGGTTTGCACTCCACCATACATTGCTCATGTAATGGGAATTATTGAGGCGGATACGTAATGGAAGCACCTAGGAAGAAGACCATTGGATTGTCATCAGAGAGTGTTGAGTTAATTGTGTGGAACAAATATTATGTTATATGCTACCAAGGGAAAATTGAAATTAATGAGGAAAATGATAAATGTACATGGCTTTGATCGATTTGGGCTGGAGATGTTGATCGAAAAAGGTTGACTAGTGGATATGTGTTTAAGATGTTCAATGGAGAAATAAGTTGGATCAGTAAGCAATAGGTGTTGTATCCTTGTCGACACCTGAAGTTGAATACATGGAAGACACCAATGGAAGCAAAGAAGTAGAATGGATGCATCGAATGTGTTCAAATATCGGGTTTAAGAAGCAAGATATGAGGATGAATTGTGACAGTAAGAGAACAATATTTATGGCAAAGAACCTAGCTTACCATTCTAGGACAAAGCATATTGATGTACAATGCATTTCGTGAGAGACATGGTGCAAAGCAACAAGGTGTTGCTGGAAAAAACTAGACACATTGGAAAACAAAACATAGCAGACTCGTTGACAAAGTATGTGAGTGTTGTGAAGTTATCCTGGTGTAGAGAGGAAATGGGCATTGTTGCTATGGGTCCATGAACCAAGTTTTAGGTGTTGTTACGCGAAAACAACAAGTGGGAAGAATGTTAGGAATGTTATATTCTTTGTAGTGAAAGAATAATCAATCAATTATCTAGTTGAGGTGGATCAATGGGTGTAGATATTCAATTGGACGAGTTAAGTCAAGTTTATGATTACGTCGAGGTCCAAGTGATTGATCATAAAGTTGAAGGTCGAAGTGATCAAATAGGAACCGATTGATGGGAATTAAACCCGAGAGTTCAAGAAGTGGAAACTAGGCCCGGTGGTAGGGTGAGTTAGGTATTTGCTTGTAGTCATCTATATGAGAATCCACGATTCTGATTTGTAGCCAATCATCTACATGGATGCATGGCTTTTTGGGCACCATGATTTGAACCTCATTAAATCCTGTAAAGAGGCGTGTTGTAATACTGTAAACTTTAGGTGTTGGTCATGTAGATGTAAGCCAAATTGGTTCTGGGGTTTTCTTATGTAAACCAAAGAGGAAACCTATGATGGTGATTGTGTCTTAAGTGTAGACCAAGGTTATTCATGTAACTATTTATTCATTGAATGAATAATCTGACAAAGAGAAGGAGACACTCAAAGAATGTTGGTTTTCTCGGTTTGGGTTTCAAGTGAAAACATCTATGTACTTTGTGCTTGTTTATCATTTAATTTCTTCTTAATTTTTTCTTCTCTTTCCTTTTTTTTTTTAATTAATAAATATTTTTTAACTATAATAAAGTTTCCTATATCTGCAAAACGTCACTCCTCACCTTAATCTTTACTAATTTGGATATGCTTAAAAGTTACACATCTTGGTATTGTTTCTATGACATAAATACTATCTATACAAAACAATTAATCCCATATTGGTTGAGAGATGTGACCCACAACAACATATAGTTCAGCATCAATATACCATGATCCCTATGTCAATGGGGGTAGCCACAAAGGAATGGTGTCTCCTCCTATGATAATTTTGATTGGTTTTAGTGTGAATATATTTGTTTTTTGGCCTTCCAACATCCCTCCATACAAAAAGCATTATTTTTTTTCTCACTAGTAGTAGTCCATAGTACCCCTTTCACATGCATTCCTAGAAAAATGTCCATTACTAAGTCAAATAAAATGAAATATATGCATATTGGAATTGTTTCTATGACAGAAAAACCTATCTATACAAAACATTAATCCCACATTGGTTGAGAGATGTGGCCCATAACAACATATAATACACAATGATCCTTATGCAAATAAAGGAAACCACAAGGGAGTGGTTCCTCCTACTAACATAACGGTTGATTGGTTATGGGGTGAAAACCTTTGACGGTTGATTGGTTATGGGGTGAAAATCTTTGTTGCTCAACCTTCCCCCCTCCCTCTATGAAAAAAAAAAAAAAATCTCACTAGTATTACTCGGCATTGCCCCTTTCACATACCTTCTTAGAAAAATGCATCTCTATATGAATGGTATGAATAGGACTTTCCCCCTTCTACTATGGAATGAATATGAATATCCTTGATATAGAATGTCAAAATATATACATATATATATATATATATATATATATATATAAGTGACAAAGAGACCTATATATATATATATATATATATATGAACTACAATTAATTTCTCATAATTGTATAACAACCCCACTTATTCCACAAGCTCATATTTTGGTCCACCCACACCATTTTTTAAATGGATTATGAATTTTCACAGTATAATCTGATTCTTATAAATGTGCTAACAACCCCCGTATTCCAC
Source organism: Picea sitchensis (assembly GCA_010110895.2). NCBI lineage: Eukaryota > Viridiplantae > Streptophyta > Pinopsida > Pinales > Pinaceae > Picea > Picea sitchensis. The sequence goes on along the minus strand of SNQJ01S0054455.1, from coordinate 46,316 downwards.
CCACTCTTATTTGGTACACACACATTTACATTTTTTAAGTGTGTGTAAATAGAATGGGTTACTCATAATTCTATATGGCCCCTTGTTGGTCTTTATATTTTGACCCACTCACACCTACTTATATTTTTAAATGGATAAAAAAAACTTGTCAATAAAATACAATTACTCATAATTGTATAACAACCAACTTATTTCACCCACTTATATTTTGACACACTCACACCTACTTATATTTTTAAATTTTGAAGGTGAATTAATCTTTTTTTAAATTGAAATCGAATCCAAATTCTTCCCATAATCCATTCACTTACTCATAAAACTAATCCATTTTTTTTACATAGTCTTTCAACTTATTCATAAATATTTAACGTGATTTTAAATTCATCATTTTGAAAATTGTGTCATGAAACAACTTTAAAGCTAATCTAATGAAACAACTTTAAAGCTAATCTAATATTTACTTATGTCACTCAATGCCTTTATGTGAAATCTTTCACTTTCTCATAAAACAAATACAAATTATTCCCATAGTCCTTTCACTCATAAATAGTTAATGTGATCTTAAATTCATCAATTTGAAAATGGTGTCATGGAACAAGTGGGAATCTAATATTTAGCTACGTCATTCAATACCTTTATGTCATTCAATGCCAGCGATTTTGCATTATCACATGAAATTGAATCAAAACCATAGAGAAAAAAATCATTTTTTTAAGGAAAACAATCGTCCTTCCATGGAAACGAGCCTTAGCACGTGATTTGGTTGTTGTGTAACATGATAAAATGTGGTGCGTGCCAAGTGGTATCTATGAGAAAAATAAATAAATGAATCATATGTTTTAAAAAGGAAATGGAATTATTTCATATAAAAAATAAATTCAAAATAAATAATAATAAAAAATTCTGAAATAACAAATGGTAGGTGTAAAACCCGCCGCCACAAAATTACTGTAAAAAGATAAATGGAGATGGGGTAAAAAAAAATAAAATTATGAAATAACCAAATGGTGGAGTGTAAAACCCCGCCATACAAAATCACTGGCAAGAAGATGAAATGGAGGTGAGGGCAAAGGGAATCCTTTGAGTATCATTTATTTATTTTTTTCAATTTATTTGTTTTATTTTTAATTTTTAATTGTTTTTTATAATGTTGTTTTATAATTTATAATTTTTAATTGTTTTTTATTATATATATATATATATTAAATTTGTTTTAGATTTTAATTTTTATTTTTCAAATAGATTTTTTATTTTTATTTTTAAAATGTTTTGTTTTAGTGTTTTATTTTAAAGAAAATGAAGAAAAAGATGGAGACTGGTTGGGTAGTGATTTAACAATGTATATATATATATATATATATATATATATATATATATATATATATATATATATATATATATATATATAATTTATTTTATTTTTTGGTTTTAAAAGTAGTTTTGTTATATATATATGTGTGTTTTCTAGTTTGTATTTTTTCTTTTTCTTTTTTTTAATTTTGATGATTATGTTTGTAATAATATTGGTTTTTAGGTTATTATTTTAAAAATGGTGTAATTTTAAGTCTTAAAAAAATATGTGTGTTTTCTAGTTTTGTATTTTTTCTTTTTCTTTTTTAATTTTGATGATTATGTTTGTAATAATATTGGTTTTTAGGTTATTATTTTAAAAATGGTGTAATTTTAAGTCTTAAAAAAATGATATTATTAATAATATATATTTTTTTTATTAAGGATTGATTTTAAGATTTTGGTTACAATAGTTCTAGTAGTTGTTAAGTTTATGATTTAAAACAAATTATAATTTTAAACCTAAAAAAAGTAGTAGTGATATCACTCAGGAGTTGATTTTAAGATTTTTATTGCAATTGTACTAATTGTTAAGACCTAGATTCAAACAAGTTATAATTTAAACCCCGACAAAAAAAATAGTGCTACTAATAGTACCACTTTTCAATTCATTGGTTGAATTCAAGATTCTGTTTGCAACGATATTAGTTGTTAAGACTATGGTTTCAAACAAGTCGCACTTTTAATCTTAAATAAATAAATAAAAGAGTACATGTGGTAGTACTACTTTTTTATTCTAGATTTGGTTTTAAGGTATTAAGTTGTTTTTCATTATACATTATGACTAACATAATTGTTGATTGGTTGCAGTGTGAATATCCTTGTTGCTTATTTTTCTTGCCCCCCTCTATGCCCAAAAATAAAAATTCTCATTGTAAGTACCCCACATAACCCCTTTCACATGCCTTTCTTGAAAAATGTATATTACTAAGTTGGATATATCTAAAATCTTTTGCCTCTTATAATTATTTTTAGAACATAAATATGTATTTATACGAAAAATTAATCCCACATTGATTAAGAGATGTCACAACAACATATAAACTCCAATATAATAATAATAATAATTGAAATTGGTGTATGAGACCCCCTTGTTTGTGGGACAAGGGGCCCCCTAGATGACCTCTTAAGAAGAAACACATGTTATTATAAACTGCAATATACAATGATATTTATGCTAATAAAAATAGTAACAAAGACATGATATTTCTTATTAAAATAATAATATTTATTATTAACATAATAATTAATTATTTACAATATATATGTATTCAAAAAAATACTAAAATTACTATTCACTGTATTTTTGGCCACCAAAACCCACTTTTTTCTTTAGTTTGGATTAGTTCTTCCACTTACTCATAAATATTTATTTGTGATTTTAAGTTAATAGTTTTGAATGTCACTATGTCATTTAATGTCAGATGTTTTCCATTATGCAAGGTATAAATTTGATGGGCACTCCTACTCGTCAAGTAAATTTTGTTCTTAAAACTGCCCTTCCCATGACGTTTTATTTTTATTTTTGTTTGTCATTTAAATATTATGTGTTTTTGTTCATTTTTATTGCAAATACAAAGACATCCCATGTACAACATAAAATTATTATGAAATTGCATTTAACATAACATCATCAAATTGTGAAATTCAACACCATTAAAAACATAAACATAAAAGTTTAACATAATGCCTTGAGATAGCACCTTGCACACAATTTCAATTTTGAAAAGCACCAAATGAGAGGTTCCAACTTCTTTATATGCCTCAATTTTGCATAGATCCAATCATTGTACACAAACAATCGACCAAAAACTAAGTAGGATGCATGCAATGACTCCAAGATAGCTATAGCATATAGGAAAAGGAAAAAAGTAGTTCATATGCCGATTGAACTCACCACTCAAGAATCCGCTCAAGAATCACTACTCATGCGTTGGGGCTGGGTAGAATTTCCAATATTTTCTCCCATCTCAATGGTAGTTATCCAAGCCTCAATCATTATTGTGGTTAGTGGATACCATTTGGGCATTTTGGACATTGTGTGTACTTATATTTTAAAAATGGTTAAAAGTGAGAGACATTAGGAACAAATGAATATAAAACTTGTAGTGTTTTAATTATTAGTAAAAATTGTCCTCAAATATAGGAGAAATTTTATTTTTTGTCTTTTCAAAAAACAATTTCAAATTTATGAGAAATTTTAGGCTTTTACCTTTTCAAACAATTTTTTTTATCGACACGAAATTGAAATTTATAAAAACATTTTAATGCAATTGCACATGCCTTTGACACACCTATTTTTCTTTGACACAACTGGTGCGAGTAAATTTTCAACTTGCCCATCATTTTGACGGTTTTAGGAATTATGTGGACATCACTAATTACATGTAATTTTTAAAATTACCAGTATATGGCCGTTAAAAAGAGAGAAAACATGTAAATACTCGTCAAATTTAACCACTGATCACTGGTAACACCAAAACCAAAGAAAAAAAATTATTTTTTAAGAAAAGAATTGTCATTTCAGCCCCAGATGGGGTGACACGCGGTGACGCCTTGCCATATGGCTCATCATCAAGACACAACTTAAATGTTGTTGGTTGCCACCCATCCCCTCTGCATTTACGATGGTAGCTGACCATTACAGCCACTATACAGAGGAGGGACTTCTCCCTCGTGCGAAAGCACTCGCTCAGGCAGCATTCAATATGACAGGGTTTATGGGAAGCCATGCGAAGCCCGCATTTGGTAATTCGAAAATTTGAGAGCCTAGACAGAGCTGGTTCGCTCTAGTTCTGGACCTCCCCGCTGGTTGGGAGCTCTGGTGCAGTTCTGGTTCACTCTTGCCTTGGTTCATTCTTGTTTTGGTTCATTCTCTCTATATCTTTATCCACCCCTCATCAACAATGATAAGGAAGCAAGGCAGGCCTCGCCGCAGATCGACCTGGTACACCCACAAAGAGCAGAGGAAAAGGAGGAATAACCTGGAGCGCACTCTGTCTATGGCAACTTCTATTCTCCGACAGAGAGCACGCGCTGACCAATTGGCACTTCTCGCCATAATCGTTGAGCATGGAACATATCGTAGCATGCACACCATGGTAATTGAGCCTGGAATTTGTCTGAAGGGAGGCGCTGCGGACAAGTTTCCAACCTGTTACGTTGATGAAACGCCATACTTGGAGGATTTAGCGACCACCATGGAACCCCAAGCCATGGTGCCAAAAATACAGGCTGGAAGTGAGCCAAAATGGGAGCCGGAAGACGAATTCCCTATTTGTATTGTTGAAGAGATACTGTGGACAGGTGACTACAGCCCCATCAACCATGCTGAGAAGGCAACAAACGAGGATGAGGCTCGAGACAATGCATGCACAGAAATGAATGTGGACAAGACCAGAGCAGGGATGAATGTGGATGTGGCTGGAGCAAGACTGAACGTGATCGATGCCAGAGCAAGGATGAACGTGGAAGTGGGGAACGAAACCTTCGATGAGGCAGGAAATCATGACTTGCATGGTCCACTCCTCCGTGCAGAGCATCTGGCTCTGGTGTTCGAACTCCGAGGCCACATGGCAGACCAGGAGCATAGAGCCCTTCTCATGGGACAACGTCTGGACTTGCTCCTTGACACATACTCCAACACTCCAGCAAAGAGGAAATGTCCAATGTGTGTGCAGCCATTTTCCATCCCAGCCAAATCCACGTGGGAGAAAGGCAAGGGTGACAGGTCATCGGGTATCTAAGTTCTCCTATGCTAGTTTGTTTTATGTTTCATCATGTTGTTGCTACATGTAATCTTGAACTATGGCCATCTGTCCTAGTTTCCTTCGGGCAGGATAGAGGGCAAAACAGTTTTTAGCTTATCC
>SNQJ01S0054455.1:13283-31597 GCA_010110895.2 Picea sitchensis | reverse complement strand
TCTACTCTCCCCCTATTTATCTCTTTATATCTCTATACCCCCCCTTCCTCTCACACTCAGTCTCATTCTCTTTGTACAACCTTCTCCCTCCCTCTCTCTCTCTCTCCATCCCTCCCTCCCACTTGTTGGCATAGGCCAATTTTGGGAAAAATCAAAGAAGTTTTGAAGGAATTAAAGTAGCGCCAGAAAATAGGGGAGTGCGTCAGAAAAAGAGGAAAAGAAGCACGATAAATAAGGGAAAACCTGCATCGAGAAAAGAAGTTAAAAGTGGACAAACTATTGCGGAGTAGTTGGAAAGTGGACAAGCACTGACTTGGAGCAACGGTTGGATCGAGGACCAGCCGAGATGAAGTCAAGGAGAAAGTGGAAAAACCTAATCCTTTTAGGGTTAGGGTTTTTGTGAGGGCTTTGTCCCAGTTTTGTATAAATAGAATGTATTAGGATGCTGAGAGTTGGTTATTGGTTGTTGGTCGTTGGTCATTATTGTTAGTAGGTATTATTGTTGTGATTATTGTTGAGAGATTTTGGCGATCTGTGGAGATCGAATGTAATGGCGGAAGAATTGTATAGTGCGAAACACTGGATTTGCAGAGAATATGAATAAAGAGCCCAAGCAACAAATCTTTCTGAACGTAGCCCCAGGGGGGTGAACCACGGTATATCTATTTTTTATGTGACTGTATGTAGTGTCTTATGTTTGCATTTACTTAAATGAGTTTTTATGATGAATATGTTATATGATAAAGGAATGAACACTGCGCACTAAGAATAAGCTAATGGAATATGCAAAATATCACTAAATAAATGAATGCTTTAGCTAATGTTTAGATTAGAATCTTGTGTTACAGTAGAAAAATGCTTGTCATTGAACACATGCATTTATAATGGTCGATGAAGTACTATAATTATAATGGTGACAGTGGCTCAAAGTAAAATCTAATGAGGGTTTGAAGGTTGACATTAAGTAGGTTAGATGCCTCTGAGAGATACACATCACATCCCCAAGCTGTAGACATATGAGTCATGTGGCCACCCATAGAAGCCATGTCGGGTGAGATTGTCAAGTGCACTTCACGCACTGTGTTTCCTTCTAGTATCCATAAGGGCTGATGGTAGAATGGTTTGTTGGTAATATTATAGTTAGAACTTGGGTCAGCCCCTAGAACCCAACAATGGTTTCGTTGTCGGTTGGAACTTAGAAGATTAGATTGGGAGGGATGTATCACATAGTATAGCATGAAGGTTTAACAAAGGATAATGTTTGTAGGTTGGAATCCCACAAACACAGATATTGAAAGATGGTTGATAGTTCAGGAACTAGATTTTTCCCACAAAGATAAGAGAAGCCCTAGGTTTAAGCCAAGACAGTATTTGGAGAGATACGTATTTAGTGATATACACGAGAGTTTCTTTAGTGAGTTTCCCACACTATTGCAGGAGTGGATAACATGGTTGAAGAATACCCATCATAAAAATAGGTTTATATTAGTGGAGTGGACACAAGAAAGTATCGCGCGATTGAAAAGGGTAAATAACAAATTCACTCGCCCAATAGATTTTTGGTTAGACAACATTGTAGTAGGGTATATCACTGAGTTCGCAGTAGATACATTGAAGTATTACAGTGTAGCAGAGAAATAGTTTCTTAAGGGCCTAAGGGGAAGGCATATCAATTCATTGTACACTTCAATGAAGATACTATTGCATGATAAAGGGGTATTAACTATGGAATCAAAAAGATAAACTACCCTACATGCATGGGGGAGTTAGGGGAAACATGAGGAAGGTCTGAGATGGAGGGAGAAATGAATAGAGAAGAGCTCAATAAAGAGAAATATCCCATTATGATGGATCAAGAGGATATCCAGGAAATTATGTAGAAGGTAGGAACGACGCGCAGTGGAAGACCCTACTTGTATAATCTTAATAGGAATAAAAGAGAAGTAGTCGAGAGGGAAGGCTTGGAGAGTGATGAGGAAGAGGTAGAGGATCTTCATGTTGTGGAGCACATTGAATAAATATTGTATGCCACATATGAAAGAAATACTAGAGGAGTGGGATCTAATGAAGAAGTCGATACCTCTGTCTAGATCCGAATCAGTGTAGAACCTACAACCCCATGTACGATTAACACATCAGCAAAGAAAGAGTTGTTTAGAGAACCAATGACTAACAGTCAGAGGAATATAGGAGTTCAAAATAGAAGTGAGGGAACAAGTGGAATTACCAGCAATAGTATACGTAGTGGTACAAGTGGAATTACCAGCAATAGTATACGTAGTGGTACAAGTGGAAGTACCAGTAGCAACATTAGTGGAAGTTCAAGTCTGGACAACATTACAAAGATAGTAGTACCACGCAGAGTAGGTAAACCACATTCGACAATGGAAGGCATAGATCCAATGATAATATTACCATAGTTTCATGGGGATGGAACAAAATATCCAGAGAAGCACCTATACATGTGTGAACGAATATGGAAAGAGAAAACAATCCTTGATGAGGCAGAAAAGGTAGTGCAGTTAGAAACAACATTCAGAAACCGAGCGTTGGATTGGTATATGAGTCTAGCAGTAAAATATCCAGAGGGTGCACCGAGAATAGTAGCAGAGATCAAGTAGGCACTAATTACGGAGTTTCAGAGGCCAAAATCATAGGATCCATTTATGAATGAGATGATTGAGGTTAGACAAAAACCAGGAGAGTCCATATGGGACATTGATCAGAAGTTCAAGACATTGAATGGTAAATTGAAGTATCCCATTTCTGACATGCAACACAATTTCTTTTTTAAAAACTCTTTGTTACCACACTTTAAATATTCATTGAGACAATAGAAATTTCAAAACCAGGTAGAAGCACTGCAAGAAGCAATGCATTTAGAAGAGAATAAGTATAAGTAAAAAGATCCAACTATAGAGGAGCCAAAGGAAGACTTGAAGAACATGATAGTGCAACTAAACCAGAATAAGAATAGGGAAAAAAGATTAGAAGTGTGGTGTACCCTATGCATATCAGAGGGAAATCACAAGAATGAGTGTCCAAAATTTGTACAGTATCTCGGAGTAGGGCTGCCAAATCCATTTCCTACAGGAGGTTCTTCGTGTGAAATATGGAAGACACATCGGAATGATCCTTATCACTGCCCTATGATGCAGAATTACAAGACAGAACTGAAGAGTACTTTCTGTAACTTTTGTAAATTAGTGGGACATGAAGACAAAAATTGTAGAACTCGGGAGTTAATGAAGGAAAGAACCTCATATGCATACAAGATGTAGGCTAAGTTGATGACATGAAAAGTACAAAACCACATTTTCAACAAAGTGGGGGTCATATAAGTACACAATAATTCCATTTGGTTTAAAGAATGTACCAACAATATTTTACATAGTAGTAGTAGCTGCATTCAAGGATTTTATACATAAATTTTTAGAAGTTTATTTGGATGATTGGACAATATTTAGTGTATTGAAGGACCATGTACAAATTCTGATGTTAATGTTAGAGAGATGTAGGAAATGTCAGATTTCCTTGAACATTAAGAAATGTATATTTAGTACGCCATTTGGCATCTTAATTTGACACATTGTATGCAAACAGGGCTTGATAGTAAACCCTGCAAAGATTGTTGTTATTGTTAATTTACCACCACCAAAGTCAGTGCACCATTTGAGAGAAACATTGGGCCACACAGGGTATTGCAGGAAATTTATAAGGGATATGCAAATATTACTGCGCCCATGGAGAAGTTAATAAAAAAAGACATCAAGTTTCAGTTGAATGAGGAATGTCAAGAAAGCTTGGATGTATTTAAAGAGAATATGGTGCTAGCACCAATTTTGAGTTTTCCAGATTGGAAAAAGGAATTTCATGTGCATGTGGACAATTCATCCATTGCACTTGGAGAAATTTTGGCACAACTAGGTCAAGGAGACATTGATCACCCAATATCTTTGCTAGTAAAAAGTTATCTGAGTTTGAGAAGAACTATAAAACTACAGAAAGGGAAGGTCTAGATATGGTATATGCCTTACAGAAGTTCAGATATTATTAATTGGGTCAACATTTTAAGATGTTTACAGATCATTTTGCATTGAAGTACCTAGTTAACAAGCCAGTGTTGGGGGGAAGGATATGTAGATGGTTGTTATTGTTCCAGGAATATGATTTTGAAATCATAGTAAAACCATGGAAGCTAAATGCAGGACCAGATCATCTGTCAAGAATTAATAATGGAGAGGAGCCAAATAATTTGGAAGAGAGTTTTCCCGATGCTAACTTATTTTCTGTGAAAATTGTTGATGATTATTTTGCTGACATTGTTGGATTTATGAGCACAAGAATGGATCCCAAATAATTTACTGTTGCACAAAAAAAATAGTTTGTAGTGCACGTTGCAGACTATTAGTTGATTGCAGTTCATTTATACAAGTAAGGTGTAGATGGAATTTTGAGAATATGTGTGATGGAGAATGAACGCTCCATGGTGCTAGCAGATGCATAGGAAGGGATAGCTGGAGGGCACTATGAAGGAAAACCTACATCATAGAAGGTGTTGTGTGCAAGATTATGGTGGACTACAATGCATAAGGATGCAAAGGAATACTGTTAGACCTGTGATGTCTCTTAGAGGGTAGGAAAACCATATAGAAGGGATGAAATGCCACTTATGCCCCAAGTAACTCTACAAGTATTTGATAAATGGGATGTGGATTTCATTGGACCCATTAATACACAAACAAAGAGATTAGGATCCAGATACATCATCACTGCGACAAAATACTTAACCAGATGGGCATAAGAAACCCCAGTAAAGGATTGTAGAGCATAAACTACAGTGCAATTTCTCTTTGATAATGTGGTGACCATATTTGGATGTCCCAGAATTGTTTTAAGTGATCAGGGAACTCATTTTATTAACAGTATAATCAGAGCTATGACAGAAGAATTCAAGATACATTGTGAGAAGAGAACACCTTACCATCCCTAGGAAAATCATACAGTAGAAGATTTTAACAAGATTCTAGAAAATGCATTGAAAAATATTTGCAATGTGAACAAGAATGATTGGGATTTGAAGGTATCAACACTATTATGGGATTACAGGACTACATGCAAAAATATTACAGGACAAACACCATTTAGACTAGTGTATGGGCAAGAAGCGGTGGTTCCATTGGATTATTTAATACCTAGTCTGTGCATTGAAACAATCACCAACATGACATAAGAAGGTGTTGCGCAAGAAATACTGGATTAGTTGATGGAGATGGAAGAAGACAGAATTTTAGCAGGCTTTCACCAGGAAGTACAGAAAGCAAAGGATAAATCTTGGCGTGATAGGCACATAAAGAAGAAAATATTTAAATAAGGAGACCTAGTTCTTCTCTATGGCAATAGGTATTTACAACACCCTGGGAAGTTCAATATGCATTGGTTAGGGCCTTATCAAGTAGAGGCTATCACAAATAGAGGTGTTGTGCAACTGAAATATCTTGCAGGAAAGAATCTCAGAGGACTAATGAATGGCAGTCGACTGAAATTGTATCAAGACGGTCGACCAAACAACCTGAGGTAAAAACAGAAAGAGGAAGTATGATTGTACATATTGTATATAGTAGATGTTCGAAGAAATAGACAAAAATCCATAAAAAGAAGAAACATAACAAAAAGACAAAAAGATAGGAGAATATTAGAGCTTTTTGATGCAATAGAATTGTTATCATTAACAAGTGTGCCGCAAAAAAACCAGTTTTGAAGAAACTATATGTAGGAAAATAGGTGAAAGACACAAACAATTGAGCTTGTGGGAAAAAGTGAAAAAGATAAAACTATTAGTGTGGAAAAACTGTCATTTCATCGTCCCACTATAATGTCAAAAAAGGGGAGAAATGTGGTCATTTCTGTTTTTTTTGCTAAGGAGAAGAAGGAAGAGTGAGAGTTGAGTGTGAAAGAGTGAGAAGTGATAACAACTGGTAGATATTTGCAGTTAGTATTATGAATCTTAACAGGATGTCGCCACCACACGTTGGAGTGCTGAGTAGGGTCGGGAGGAACACAGGAAGTAGTGCTCAGGTAACAGGAATGCAAGAGATGCCCACAGTCGTGGATGTGGATGATATTCACACGCCGAAGTATAAGCCTACTACCACACATGTCAAGGAGGAAAAAAAAACAACATAGGAGGCTGGGAAGTCAGAGGAGGACACAAAGAGGACAGAATCTGATGCATCCAGGGGACAAGGGACACAACACGGTGATCATGCCATAGATTCAGCGCAAAAAGGCCTAGAGAGAGAATAAGAACATGAAATAGAGCATCGGGGTATTCTAGAGGTCAATGTGTCATCCCCATAAGGGAAGGAGAAGGTGCAAGCTAAGAGCAGTGTGCAAGGAATATCGTGCACACGGGTGGAATTGGACATATTGATGCCAAAGATCCCAGAGGGAGTGAAGGTCAATGATGAAATGGTGGGATGAGTATATACTATCAAATACTATGATCATGGCATGGATGACACAGTAAAATTATCAGATTTGGTGCCATAGAACTATTTGGAGAGTAGGGGAGAGGGCTCATCAAGCATGCAACTGTTGGAGCCTGCGTAGTGTATCCTAGGATTATACAACACGTGAATAATGAATTTGCTAGATATACTGCACTTTGGGCATGGTAAACACATCAATGGATGTGTGAAGAAACTCCTAGAAAAAGTGAATGGAGGAATCCTATGGATAGATAGGCCACTGCCTATCAATGGCGATTTGATTGCAGCAATCACAGGGATACCCATGGATGGGTAGAAGCTAGAGCAATATCTAGAAGATAAAACAAAAGACAAATCCATCCTTGACGAAATCAAAGTAAAGTATGGAGTGGAGAGAGGTAACAGGGGAATCAGGATCAATGACATAAACGATCCTATGACATGATTTGTGACAAGGATTTTAGGTTGCAAATTGATGCGCAAGTTCAGAAAGGAGGAAGTACCCGCATGAGTGGTAGTAGCTACAGCATAGTGTGCGAAGGGGAGCTCGATGATACATGCCCCTTGTGTACTGAATTACTTCTTGTAATATTGAAAGGACACATATGATTGGGGCTTAGAGTTCCACTACTCGTGGTCACTCATCTTCATTGCATTGGTAGGTTGGAAAGAACTAACATACAATCGGTTCTTGCCAAGGACAGGAAAGTGTGTCGCGAGGCGCTACACGTCACTTCAAATCATAGCAGACCCCAAGTCCAATAAAATAAACAACGACATGTTCTCTATGTAATTAACAGAGATCCAAAACCAGTTAGCAAACACATGGAGGATTTCCCTAGAAACTGTCCAGGAGTTCGGACAGATAGAAAATTTTCAAGCATTGCACCATAGTATGTGGCTACAGGAAAATAGGGATCCATCCAAGGAGTGGATACAGTTGATTTAATGCGTGACAACTCAGGACATATAGATGGAGGTCCATGAGTGGTCCAAAGAGTGGAAATTTCCAATGATCCCAAAGGTAGTGCCAGGAGGACAAACTAGGATGCAGGATAGAATAGTTCTTGCACAACAGACATGTACAAACGGTGTGAGCAAAAATAAGAATGCCACATAGGGCCAAGAGGGGTGAAGTAGTCCCATACAAAAGAAAATCAAGACAAAGAATAAATCACAGTGTGGTTCTACACAAGGACCACCACGCATAAATTAGGCACCAAGAGGAGTGACAAAACATGTGCGCATTGAAGAAGTCCAGACAAAGACACATGATATATCCATGGAAGAAAAAGTTAGGAAATATACATGCATGGATACATATATTCTAGAGGAATATGAGCCATTAGATGCCCAGAGGAAGAGAACATGGGAGAAAGTAAGTGGCTCTAGGAAGAAGGCAAAGGCCCAAGAAACACCAATGCAGACATCACTGACAACAAATGATGTGGAGATTATAGCCACCATAGTCGAAGATCAAGTGTTAGAGGAATGGGAGAAAATTGAAAATCACAAGGCTTTGATTTTGAAATAGGTGCAGGATGTGAAAACTAAGATGGAGGGGTTGAGGATTAGTGCAGAGCAATAGTAAAAAGACAAACTAGCACAAGCTAAAGAAGGAGTGCATGTTGGAGAAACAATGCACATTATAGCATAGGGGAGTGCCAATTTCATTATAACACCTGAGATGTTTTTTATTTATGAGGAGACAATACATAAGCCCCTAAAAGACATTGAAACATTGGACTCGGCAGTATCGAAGATTCCAACAAAGGTGTTGTATAAATTACAGGTTAGTGTCGTGCAGAAGATTCAGTCCAGGGCAAGGTTTGATGAGACGAAATTATAGTAAGTGCAGAAAGACAACATCTCAATGAAAGAGGAATTTATCCAAGAAGGGAAGGAAAATAAGAAAGCACAACAGAAATTGGACGAGATGGAGAAACATATAAATGTAGTATTCCAAACCATCTCAGATAATGTAGAACTAGAGGGAGCGTCTTCGGAAGAGAAGATAAATAAAATAGCGCAGACTTTGGAGCAGTATAAAGAGAATATCAAGGATATAGAGGAGCGCACAACACCTACTACTCATCCAGAAGTCAGAGTGCAAAGATAACAAGACACAACAACATCTTCATAGAACATCATGTAGAATATACACAAAACGACAGAGATGTTGGAAAAGAGAACCCAGTTGTGGACACAGCTATTAGAGGATGGGAGCCTACAATGTTGATGATTGTAGCTATGTGAGACATTCCCCAGCTTAAAAACATGAGAGATGTTGATGATTTCAACTATGTGAGATATTCTCCAGCTTACAAACCTGAGAGAAAGCCCCTGATAGGGGTGTGGTTCCTATCTGAGACTGAGCAAGAACGTAGAGATGGCCTCCTCCTTACAGAGAGTTTAGAAGAACTCCAAATGGTTCTCCTGTGTAATGCAATGAGAAAGAAGATCTATTGAGTGGACACGGTTGTGGACGAGCACAGGTGAACATGATCCTAGTGGCTAAGCACTAGTGAAGAAGTGGTTCTTCTGTGTAATGCAGTGAGCCAAGAGATATGGACATCTCTATGGATTTTCCCCTAGTGGATGAGCACTAGTGGGTGTATAATATCCCTTGCTATATTGTTCAAGTGTCAGACCTGCCTGTAACCCTAATTGTAATGTAAAGGGTACAGGTCGGCCCCACCTTAATGTGACTGGTAATTAATGTAAAAGTGTTTTTGGGAAAATCTCCCTATGGACTAGCAAATAGAGTTCAGACTTTGCATGCAGATAATGAATGAATAGAAACTACTTTCTACCTACATCCCTTGATTTAAATCCCCTTTCTTAGTGAATGCATGGAAATATCAACCTACCTCGTATCCATCATTTGATGTCGATCCTCCGTTGTGCTTGATTACTCATTCACAATACTCCTTCCAAAGCTCACCTACAACCAAGACAAGAAACAACTATGCATGCATGCTACTTCTATACTAACGGGTTAGAAATCAAACATAAACTAATCAAACCATAAAAAGTTCATGAATTGGAATGGGAAAATCATTTTCTTTATTACTTAGAATGAGTCAACTTACAAAAGATGAGACCGGCCACCACTCCTTGAAACTGATCCTGGGCTCCTCGTTTCTGTCCTTCAATTGCTTTGCTTGAAATCTCCTTTTGCATTAGGAAAGGCTAAAGGGTTGGGACAATGGAATACGTAAATGGGAAAAGTTTCTTTTCTATATTCTTCCCCTTCCCAAATGGTACCCCTACCCCTTCTTTTATAGGCCAGAAGGAGCTAGGTATTTGGATGAGTCCTCGGCCATTCATGGCTGAGAGTTTTAGTTAACTCACCCATAGCTTTTTGTTCCATCGGCAACTTTCTTTTTTTAGTGCTTTTGTAGGTACACATGGGCTATTTTGAGTCAGTCAGCGTGTACACACATGCAATAATGGGTTAGGGTGCGTGGGACTTTATAAAAGAGGATTTTCAGAGAGTTGTTCAGCAGTGCTTTGGCAAAGAAGGGATATGAGTTGGCCTGATGCCAGGTAAGCATGTGTGGTGCAATTTAGGGTTATAACAGATTCCCCCTAATGTGTGAGATCAAAAGAGCATTTGATGGCCGAAATACATTACCAATATTTATTGATGTGCCGAACAATTGAGCCCAAGGATCAGTAATCAGGAGGTGCCATCTGCAAAAGAACAAATGTCTCACTGAGGTGGGCATACCCATGCTCAGGATAAAATAGAACCATGGCTACCAATTAAATACACTGTAGATCCATGTCAAATAACTATAAAGAGTAGCCAGGAACAATACACAGTGGAGCTACATCTCGAAATCAGAAAGATATACATATAAAGTATCCATCTTCTAGAAGCTAATTCGGCCTGATGGCTAGAGATGAGAAATTCAAAGCTCGAGCAACAACTTCAAAATCTTCAAATCTCAGGTAGGAGTGTAATATGAGTGTACGAATTCACTACCCAGAGGTCTTCGACGGCTCGTCGGTCATTGACGTGATAATCTTGATGATCAAACTGAAGGCTTCAATGATTTCGAACAAGGACTTGATTAGGTGTTCGGGATGGTCGGGCATGAGGACAAGAGACATATTGCAGAGGGGTCGACTCAGGTTTAGTGAAAAACTTCCCTTGGACAATAGAATGACAAGTGATGAGACTCAGGCAACATATATGTTAATCATAAGTCTACGAAGCAAGAGGCAACACAAACTCTCCATATGTTTGGAAGAATAACCAAATGGTGGAGGACACAACTCTATATAGTGAGAAAAACTTCCTAAGGTCGTACTACATCCCATAATCTAATGAATAAATGGACAGATGTGCTTTATCCAAGGGCGACTCATGATGTTGCCAATAAAGAAAATACTTTTCCCTTCCTCTTTTTGGGGTCTATTTGATTTTTTTGTTCTTTTTAGTAATTGTGGAAAAAGAATAAAGGAATATTATGTTACAAAGGAGAAATGAGTGTCGCAAACATACAAGCTCAAGGCACAAGGACAAGACTAATGTTCTAGTAGAATGACACTCAGGAAAAATCCTCCAAAGGCCAAAGGTGTTAAGACGCAGAAGCAAACTGTGACAAGGCTGGCATATAAGGTATGCAAATGCGGTTGATAAAACACACAATGGTAATGTCCTTCAATGTAAGTTTAACGAGCCCAGAGAAGGTAAGCTTGGTGGTTTGTCATATTTAGAGAGTCTGAAAAAACATAAAAGGAAACTCCATTGGGGTACCTTTTTCGAAGATAGTCTATTCGGTTCAAAAAGGGGTAAACTAGCACCGATTAGATGTCGATTCAAAACCATTTTAATGAGTGTGACAAGGACAAGATCACTCGGTTGTTTTTTCATTTTTAAGGAGTCTGAAAAAAAGCTTAAATATGGACTTCGTCAGGAATGTTCTTCTAGACCAATTTAACAAGTGTAAAAGAATAAGGTCACTCGAAAATCTTTTCAATTTTAGGGAGTCTGAAAAGAGCTTAACTATGGACTCCGTGGGGGTTCCTTCTTCGTAAGTTTAGTCCCTTAGGCCCGAAAAAGGGATAAAATTATACCTGAGAGTACTCTTCTAAAGAACTGAAGTTNCGGACCGAAAAAGGGGTAAACTACCGCCAGACAGACGTGACTTCAAATTTCAGTTTAACGAGCGTGAAAGGCCACAAGATCGCTTGGAAATCTTTTCATGTTTAGAGGGTCTGAAAAGGGCTTAAAAGGAGACCCGTTATTTTTTGGGAGTCCTAAGGGTGAGATCAAGAGCGAAGAAGAATTTATGCAAATGAGGCTCAAACTCATATTCAGGAAAGACTATAAGAACTCCCGAGCCTACAATGTTTTAGAGACGGCATGGACACCATAATGCAACTAGGACCTACCTAGGGCATCCATGTTCTGGTAAGCTCTACCACCAAGTCGCGACACTTCTAAAGCAGATATGATGGTTCCGTATCAAAACTTGATGGGATCGATCCTATGTCTGAGGAAAAAGACAATGAGACTCAAAAGTTGGGGTAGTAAACTAACCTATATGCTCAAGTTGATGCTTGGAAAAATTTTCATGGATCGTCAAAATTTTCTCAAAACTCAAAAAAAATGTCCCAATACCTGATCAAATCCCTCCCAAATAACTCCTGAATCATTCTAAATGGTTTTTGGTATAAAGATACTGATAAGGGAGGCCAAAAAAGTGACAAAAAGAGGCCAAAAAGTCTATAAATAGAAGCTGGCAGATCATTATCACCATTGCTGATTTGGAAATTGACTTTGGAGCCAAAAGACCCCCTTTGCTAAAAACGGTGATTCCAGGAGCTATAGTGGACCAAACAAACTTCCACTTGGACCAAGTAAGTACAAACTCCCCTATCTAGCTATTCAATTCATCAATTTTTCATTTGCTTTTGTTTTTTGGGTGGGTGTTGACCTTTAAAAGGTCGACCCTAGGTACACACAGGTTGTCTCTGGACAAGCCGCGTGTACACTTGGGAAGAGTGATGTCTGCCCGCATGTACACGTGACTTTCGCCTCTATAGCTCGCATGGATCCCCTTTTTATAGCAAAAAAAAGTAAGGAACAAGCACTGACCCTCCTAAACTTTGTTGTGTTGGCAGGATGTATGTCCAATGGAGGGAGAGGGAGCATAAAAAAATAAGTGAGTTGGTCGTGGGAGATCCGAATGTCATGGCCATGTTGATGCAGTGTGGTTTACTAAAGTTCTTCCTGTGTCCATATATGCGAGCGCAACCAAGGCTACTGAATGCCTTGATTGACTATTGGCACCCTGATGCAGAGGCCTTCATGCTAGAGGGGAAATCACTGGTGCCCACCACCGAGGATATCTATTTTCTGACTAGCCTCTCAAGGAGAGGGGAACTACTCAATTTCAGGATGTTTCCTTCGGGACCGTTGAAGATATCAGAACTGATAGCCGAGCATTGTGAGGTTGGGACTAACCGTGCGGGATCCCAGGTTCCCATTAGTAAGATCACTAACCTGTCGCTGTAGGATTTATTATTACTGATTGGGCGGATTACCGGTTCAATAGCCTTGCATCAGGCTTCTCGTGCACAGATGAACTGTGCTATCCAGTGCTTGAATGCATAGATTTTTGACTGGAGTACCACACTACCTGATTGTATGAAGAGGCAATTGACAGATTGCCGACAACAGACACAGAGGAACTTCAGGTTTGGGACAATTATGTGTGCATTTTTCTTTGAGAGAGTTCCGAGCTTTAGTCCTTGAGAAATGGTACGAGGACATCTAGCCTCTTTTCCTAAGATATGTAGATGAGCAGTATTACTACCACGACAAGGTGGTGGAAGGACCAATGAGTCCTTTGACGATGAATTTTTTGCATGGCTATCGCGACAAATCCCTGTGATCGAGGATTACCCATATGCAGGGATAGATTTTTTGAGAGACCCAGAGATACCCATGCCTCCTGGTGAGGAGCGAAGGGAGATGGGTAAGTCTCCACATTTGTAGTTTTTTTTGTTTGCATATGTAATTTTTATTTGTATTCCATAGTATTTGACGGGTATACGTTTGTTGCATGTAGATGTGGGGCCCGTGCAACCTGCCGATTATGCACGGAACAGGCATCGTGCATGGCCAGAAGCCACAGTTGTCGCTGCCAAGGGATCAACAGTAGTAGGGAACCTCCCATTCGAGGAGGCCAAGAGGGTCCTTAGATGAGTTGAGTGGAACTTCACTGCACTCACTCGCATAGTTCCAATGGCAAAGATAGAGGACCTACCACCATCCATGCAACCTCATGTAGTGGGGGCACCTTGGACGTGGGTCCGATTGTTTAGGCATTTAGTCCAGGCTGTGGACTATTATAACAGGGCCCATAGGCCCTGAACCTATTTAGACTTTTTACATGCCACAAGAACTGAATTGTATATATTTTTTGAGGGCATAAGCCCTGTGACTCTTTATTAGTCCCATTTCTGAGGTGATTGCATCCATCTATGTACTCTGGTTATTTTATGATGTTATATATGGTTTTTTTTTTTTTTTGATCTTTTGTGTCTTATGGATCACATGTACAAAAATGTATTTACATGTTTATGTCAATTTTCTTTCATATGTGTGCAAGATGCCAATCTAAAATTTGATTAGCTAGAGTATCTATAATTTGGTTTAATCTCCTAGGAAGACAAAAATATGTAATATAATCAAAGTTTCATTCTAAGGGATGTACCCTAAGGAATCGTCGGTGTAAGGTTGGATCATGAACCCTATATACTCTATTTAGATGTGACACAATCAGTTGAGCATCGATATAGACCCAGAGATGAGAGATACCCAATGACAAAGCGTCACGAAGCAACTCAATAACTGCACTATACTTGGTGACATTATTTGTGGTGTCACCTAAGCATATACCTCCCGAAGATAACAACTGGCCTTGAGGTGTAAATATTACCCAAGCTGCGGAGGCAAGCCTTCGAGTGTGCCGACTAGCACTGTCTACATACCCAACGAACACCTCGGAATCACTTGACATCTACCATATTGATGAAAGACAACATCAATGACATGTCCATAACACCTAAAAAGAAACTAAAAAGTAATACTACAAAGACTATACATATGTTACAAAAGTTACCCATAGTGACCTGCCTATGAGTAATACTTCTTGAGGTAGAGCCCATTTCTAGGCTCCGGCAAGGCATTCCCTTCAAAATCAACCAGACAATAAGTGCCCTTTTTTAAGACCTCTTTTACGATGAAGGGTTCGAACCACATGGGTTTGAATTTTCTTGCCCCCAGGGGGTCCTTATCTTGGTCATAAACTAGGACAAGGTCGCCCTCAGAGAAAATCCGAGGACGAACAGACTTATCATACTGACACTTGATCTTATGTTTGTGAGCCTTGTTGGCCAGGGCCACATCACGATGTTGTTCATTGAGTTGCTTAAGGTGTATTAACTGTTCTTCAAGGGGAGAAGTGTCTGACAATAATTGTACTGCCAATTTTAGAGATGGGATTTGACATTCAATGGGCAAGACTGCCTCCAACCCGTAAATGAGCTGAAAAGGTGAGAAAATGGTTGCAGTCTTAACAGATGTTCAGTAAGCCCATAATGCCAAGTATAACATCAAATGCCAATTTGATTTGGCTGATTTGATAGTTTGTTGTAGAATAGTCTTAAGGGTTTTGTTGACAACTTCCACCTACCCATTGGCTTCGGGATAGTAGGGTGATGAATGCTCCTGTCATAACTCAAGCTTTGATGTTAAGTCGGTCATCATTTGGTTCTGAAAGTGACTGCCATGGTCAGTAACAATCTCTCTTGAGACGCCGAACCTTGCTATGATCTAGTTGAATAAAAAGAGAGCTGCAGTCTCTCCATCATCTTTAAACGTTGGCATAGATTCGACCCACTTAGTGAAGTAGTCGACAGCTATGATGATATAGCGGTGCCCCCTTGTTGACGAGGGGTTGCAAGTAGTGTAATCAATCCCCCACTTGGTGAAGGGACCAACTGTGATGAAAGGAAACATAGGAGTGGGATGTGCCCTCATCTTCCGAGAGAAGATTTGGCACGAATGGCACTTCTTGATTGATTCGATGCAATCTTTGATAAGTGTCGACCAGAAGTAACCTGCTCGTAGAATTTTTTGGGTTGTTTCCAACCTAGACAAATGACTGCCACAAGCTCCAGTATGGCAATCGTT
Source organism: Picea sitchensis (assembly GCA_010110895.2). NCBI lineage: Eukaryota > Viridiplantae > Streptophyta > Pinopsida > Pinales > Pinaceae > Picea > Picea sitchensis. The sequence goes on along the minus strand of SNQJ01S0054455.1, from coordinate 15,889 downwards.
GAGCACAATGACTACCTCCTCATGTGTGAGACATCAACGCAAGATGCAGTCTACACCTCTCCGATACAACATATCATCGAGTATGAGATAATTCTTAGCCTGATGGCATATACACTGGCGCTCATCATGAGAAGCAGAAGTGGGTCACTTCATAGTCTAGAGATAGATAAGTATATATCCATACCAGAGATCTGAATATGAAATCAAAAACATATCTCCCCGCATAGGTGATTCTTCAGGCACAACGTCACCTGACTCAACCGGAAGTTCCAAAATAAGTTCTGCGAAGACCAATGACTTTTTGGACTTTGCTGAAGGAAAGTCTAAGTCAAATTCCTAGAGGATGAATATCCATCTACTGATTTTTCCGCCTATAACCCGTCATGTCAACATGTATTGGAATGGATTCATGACATCAATGATGGTGGTCTTGCGAAACAAAACATAATGACGGAACCGTTGAACAACATGAACTGCTACCAGCATAAGTTTTTTGATATGAGAATAATTGAGTTCCGGTCCTATGAGGCCTCGGCTCAGGTAATAGATCACGTATTCTGAGAACACATCATCTTCCTAAACTAAAACCATGCTAATGGTTGACTCTGCGACAACTAGATATAATAAGAAATCTTTGTTATAGTTAGGTGGCTGTAGCAGAGGGGTCGTAGTGAGGGTGTGTTTTAATGTGTCAAAAGAGCGTTGAGCTGCATCGTCCCAGTAAAAAGGAATGTCTTTCTTCAGTAAGTGCATAAAGACCTTGGTGATTTCAACATAGTTGGCGATGAAGCGTCGTAAAAAGTTTTCCTTGCCTTGTAGACTCTGAAGTTGTAGGATTGTGCGTGGCAGGGGGCAAATGGATTATTGCCTCCACCTTGAGAGGATCGACCATGATCCCTGTTGTTGATACGATGAAACCTAACAAACGTCCTGACGTTATGCAGAAGCTGCACTTGTTTGGATTCAAGTGAATCCTAAAGTAGCAACAGCGTTCGAAGATAAGTCTAAGGTGTGTGGGATGATCCGTTCTATTACGAGATCGTGATGCTAAATCATCTAAATAGGCCTCGACTATATGCTTGAGATCATGAGACACAAAAAACATGGCCCACTGGAAAGTGGCTCCATCATTTTTAAGACCAAAAGGCATTTTACGATATGCGAATGTACCCCATGGACAAATGAATGTCATTTTGTGTTGGTCTTCAAGTTTGATTTGGACTTGATTATATCCCAAAAAACCATCCGTGAAAGAAAAGGCTTCACAACCATCACATTCATCAATGATCTGGTCAATAAATGGTGTTGGAAAATTATCTTTGGGACATGCCTTGTTCAAATCACAGAAATCAGTACATACACGAATCGTGCCTTGTTTTTTATTGACTGGCATAGGGTTTGACACCCATTGGGTCAAATGGATAGGATAGATAAAACCTGCCTTTATCAATTTATCAACCTCTATCTTGATGGTTGCTGCTTTCTTAGGATTAACTAGATGAAGTTTTTGTCGAACAGGCTTGGCGTCAGGATACATTGTGATTTCATATTCAACTATTTTTGGATTGATACCTGGCATTTCCTCATAAGACCAGGTGAAAATGTCGCAGAATTCTTTGAAAAGATCTGTGTAGATTTGAATATCTTCGGGAGAGCAATCCGCTCCGACAAAGACGTTTTCCATGACATCAGGGTTTTGGGAGATGTTGATTGGTATATTTTCAACGATAGTCGCCATATTGCCCTCAGCATAAATTTCATGTGTAGCTAAGAGATTAATAGGACATGGTTGATCTCCCATCATGGTCATGGTGAATTCTCCAGCTTCGATTCGGCTTAAATCTGGGAGAAAGTAGGATCTGTGATGAAGATATTCCCAAGGTCTGTCTGGACTAGTCATAGATTTGATTTTTGCTTCATTAGAAGGCAAGACTAAGTCTAACGAATCAATGTTAGCGAGAGAACCCTGAGCCCAAATAGGCTCTAGAAGTGGATATAACTCTTGTGCAGGAGTCGGATCAGAGTTGGATGAAGCTTTTTGGACTAAAGAGTGCGCTACTTCAGCAGCAGACAAGGGCATGGACATGCCTGGATGCCCTGTCTCATCCATCATGGCCAATGGGAAAGGAAGAATCCATAGATCCTCGAAGTAAGTCGTGCGGAATGACGAAACTTGAAAAATCTCAACCTTATGGTGATTGGATATAAATTTGATATCTCCTTGAGGAGGTGGGTAATTGAAGGTACCCATCAAGGATGGGCACAAGCCAACTCCTACATTAACGACACCTGGTTGAGGATTATCAATCATCGAGACAGTGGATGCCCCCAAAGCTGGGTCAGGTCTAGAGAAAGACAATTGATCGATGGTCACTATCCAGCCCTCGTGTGGAAACAATAAGACCCGAAAAACTGTAGCAACCACAGCTTGCATGGAATAAGTACAACTCTGTCCTAACAAGAGATTATAGTCGAGGGGAACATCGACTACCTCTACTTCGACACACACTATCTTCCCTCTTAACTGCACAGGGAAAGAAGGAACGATGCCATGTGGTTGGAAAGAACGATCATCGAAAGCAGTGAGGAGAGTAGGTGAAGGAGAC
>SNQJ01S0054454.1:24905-44836 GCA_010110895.2 Picea sitchensis | reverse complement strand
GGATTTGGTGGATCTGTCGCTAGATTTAATCCAATGTAACTAGGTGCATAATCAATTGCCTCTCACTCAATAGACATCTTCTACCTACAGAAGATGGCTAATATTTGCAACCTAGGTTTGCTTATCTTCATCATAAGGGGCCATCACAAATTTTCCATAATCCCTTCTATCTCATTATGCATCGCATAGTTGCAGTCACAACAAATTTTAGCAATTTACTAGCCATAGCCTTTCAAGAAGCCCACAAATTTGGAGATAACATCCTCCCACCATGTGATCTAGCCCAAATCCCCACATGTCCAAGGAGTGAGGGTCCACACTATGTGGGTGCAAGCCAAACAATGATGGATTTTAAGATGGGAGACATTACGGATTGTTGGCACAAGGGAAAACTCAGGGTTCAATGCTTAACAACGCACCAACAAAACCCCAACTACCATCCCTTTCGGCAACACTTGTGAAGCAGGCGAAGTCTAACCTGAGGTAGAAGCAGGGGGGGTTACAGGACGCAGGTGTCTGTAACCAGGTTGGGACATAGATCTGTGATAAAAGCACTTCGCAGAATATTATATTAACATTTAGAAGGTGACATGCATTAGTTTCTTAACATCGCAGAGTATAATCAAATATAGATCGGCACAGTAATAACAAACAATTATATACCCTGAGCACTTAGCATTTAGCATGATAAGTTAGATCTAACATTCACTTACTCTTAACACAAGTAAAGCACTTAAGCAATAAAAGATCTATCTATTATACATCATAACCAAAACACAAAGAAGATTCATAACAAAAGTAACACAACACAAAGCAAACCAGAGACATCAAATATATGTGGTTCACCTCGGTGTGGGGCTACGTCCACCAACCGCTTTGCCTCTTTATTATTCGCCAAAATCTTACATCCAATCATATTTGTGCACTAAGTAACAGAGTCGAACTCCGCCCAAGAAAGGAGATATGTGCACTAAGCACCAGATCCTCCTTCTTTACACTAAGTACTAGGTCTGCGCACTGAGCATTACAAGCACTAAGCACCTTCTACAAAATCACAGTCGAGCACTAAGCCTCGACCACATACATCCCTTTTCACAAAGCTTATCTACTTCAGATACTCCTTATACAATGCATTCCTCTTATTTATAGTTGACAAACCCTTACAATAAGGCCTAGGCATGGGGAAAACCCATGGACCGACATCCCATAAACCCATTACAAAAACCCTAGAGAAACCCTTACTGGGTCCACATAGCCTGCAAAATAAGTGAGATCTGCGATCTCAGCTCCGCCTGGGCGCTCCTTCTTCAACCATCGTGTCGAAGTCCAAAAGTGGGCCAAAACTGACCAAAGTTTCCCCAAAACTTGGTCGAGGGCCAACAGGCCTCCAACACTCACCTGTGACTCGTCCCGAGTCACTCAGGTTCGGACAACACTGCTTCCAAAGCTTCAAGATTAACTCGAGTTACCTCGACTTGCTGCCTCGCCTGAGCCTCCTGCTTAGCGAGCTCCTAGATTGTCTGCTCTGTAACAGGCCCTTCCAGGCGTTGTTCTACTGCTACAACCACTTGATCTAGTTGTGAGCCCTGTCCATCAATCTCTTTGAACACCTTGCAGGCCTCATCCTGCACAGTTTGTAGATTCTGTGCTACTTCCATGACCTTACGCTGGAGGGCAGTGGTCTGTTTTTGTACTGTGCGCTTCTCCTGGGATCTCTTCATCCTTTCGACTGATGTGAGCAACTTCATCTGCACCTACAATGAAAATGATTGATGTGTGCCTCCTGTAACTGCGCTTCTAGCTTCCTTAGCTCTGGATCCTTGGCGAAGCGTTCATATGTCTGGGTGCTCCTGTCACTCAGTTGTTTACATTCTGAGGCGAGGGCTCTTATTCTTACTACTGTGTTCTTGGCGGAATCCTCCCTCTGGTCACGCACCTCCTACAGGGTGCTCGATACTATTTGGGCCTCTATTTCTGTTATCCTAGCCTGAAGTTGTTGGATGGTCTCTACGAGCTTGACTATTTAAGATTCGATCGACTCTTGTTCTTCCTGTGCCAAGCCTGGCAGATAGCGACATGCTTTAGTTACCGCTTCTTTGACCATGGCCTGCTCTTCGAGAAACTACTCTTTTTCCCTTTGTAGCTAGGATTTTTCTTCCTGAAACTTCGCATGAAGCTCTGCTTTGTCACTTTCGTGGGCAACGACATTGTCTTGCGTTGCTTGTAATTTTTCTAGGACTTCATCCTTCTCCTTTCTCAAGGATTTTGTAGCCTTCTCCTTCTCTTCCTGAGCTCTCTGGAACTGGGCTTTTGTTGCATCTGAAATCCTTCTTAATTGGGCTGGTTCATCCCCCGATTCTGCAGTCTTTGATGAGGAAGGTGCAGACGGTGCAGTAGGTACTGCACGGACCAAGCGAACATATTGTTGCACTTCCTTCAATTCCCTCTCAATCCTTCTGTATAACTCTTCCTACTTCTCTCCATATCTCTGCAACATGTCCTCAGAGGCGTCCTCCATAGCTCCGTGGATCAAACTGATGTCGTCATCCGTGAGGGTGGCCTCCAACTATGGCTTATTGGCGCACGTCTTCTTCCTTGCTGAGGGTTTCTTCGGATAAACCTTCCTCTTTTGTGGTGTCACTATCCCAACAGGGGGATCTTTAGGTGGAGGGTTGGTAGCTTTGCCTCCTCCTTTCTCTTCTTCTCCTTGATCTCCTCCTCCCTATCCTTCTGCTTCGTCTTCTCCTCCTCTTGGTGAGCCAGACCCGTTATCTTCAGAAGAGTTGTCCTCTTCATCACTCTCTATGTCATGGACTTCCTCCTGCTTTTTATTCTTCTTCGTCCCACTGGACTGTCTGACATGTTCAACTTGTGTAACTATGGGGCTTCCTATGGTGTCGGTGTCGGATAATTCTGCATCAGTGATAGGTAGAAGAAATTCCTCTGGCCATTCATTTGTAATCTGCTCCATATCTTCATCTGTCAACTTGTAGTATGACTGTAATTCTTCCTAGTGCTCATCTCTGTGCGCGATGATGTAGATGAAATGGGGATCAACGTGGAACTTCTCTATGGGTCGGTACTGGTGCAGGGTGCACGGTGTCATACGCAGGAATGATTCAATGGCATCCTTCAACTGCTGGTAATATCCATGAAACACGACATTGGACTTCCACTACTTCGTCATGTCATTGGTATACCACAAGGTGGAAAACCGAGCGGCCAACGGTTCCGAAGGTTCGATCTCTAGGAAAGTGGCTCCTTCACTCATTTGTCAAGCAAAAAATTAAATCAAAATGATCAACCAACTGTAAGGGAATTCATATCCCAAGTCCCGGGCTTCGCGACAATCCTTCTCTAGATCATTAACGAGGTAGTTTGCCTAGTTCTTCTGCATGCCCTCCACACATTTTCCTATGAGGTCCACCACAAACCTGGTGACCTGTGTGGGGTGGTTCTCCTTTACTAGCTTGCCAGCTAGGAGTTGGAAAGTGAGGCGCACTACTCCATCCTGTATAGAGGCTACCTTGTAACCTCTCTTTCCTTTTTCTACTTCTCTGTAAGCTTCTTTGATGCGCTACGCCAAAGATCGGTCTGAGGCCTTTCATGGATAAAACTGTTGTGGGTCAGGACCCTTCACACTTAAATCTGTGATCTGGTGGATCAACATTAGATCCACATTAATCCTCCTATCAATCCATAAGTATCCTCCATGATATCACGATAGAAGGATTTTAATGCAAGCGTTAACCTCCTGGTGGCGGCCAAAATGCAGGATCTTCATCACGTTCACCACAGTGGACTACGCCAACCCCTTAATCCATGGTTGTGAGACAAGGCAAGGTTTCTTTCCAGTTGTCTTCATGAGATAGCGGTGGGGCGCCGACATGGCATAGTTGTTCTAGTCTCCTAGATTGAAGTCGTTGTTCTTCAACAACGAGATCTGTCCTAACTAACTCCCGACTATGTGAATTCCTTTTGGAATGTATACAGTGAATACGGAGTACTCAAAATCCTGAGGGATATTGTCCCGATTAATAGTGTCAGCCAAAGGTGGAATATATTAAGGTAGGATTGACGAGATCTGCTTTGGATTAGCCAGATCACCACGGTGCTTACTTCATTGTTCAGTTATGGGGTTGACACGGTCGGAACGACATCCGGTCGAAGGGGAAGCCTGTAGTCCCCTAGTCGACGATGCCTAGATACCTTCGGATATCGCTTTACTGGCCATTAGCTTCTTAAGAACTTCCTCGACATACTTCTCTAATTCACTAGGTTCACCCAACATTCTATATTTTAACAGACAGGCACAGTAGACAAACAGATAGGTAGGGTAGAAAAATGAACAGGAGGGGTTTAGTTCCAGATAGCATAGCTCGACACTTGGACAATTCTCTGCTTAGATCAGTTAATCATAGGTAGCAAAAAGTGGTCCCAGCACAATGACCAACAAGTTAAATAATCGGGGTATCGCGATGGTTCTTTCAACGACTGGGAAATGCTTCCATCAATGTAAATATATCCGTTATGGCGTGGTCTCAACATCCAAAAGCGGTCCATAAGAAAATAAATGTATTTTCTAACCGTTCTGGAGCGTCATTCTAATGGTCGAGGCACCTCCAACGGTCATATAGCTTCGCCAGGGCGATGTCCAATTCTGCACAAACCTGTTGTTCCAGCGAGGTTCAAATCCTGCAAACATGCCTCCTGCGAGGTTCTAGTTAGCGAAGTCTTCCATCTAGTTTCTGTAACTTCTTGTAGCTTTTCCAACTTAGCTTTCTTTTAATTGAGCTTCCTTGCCTTCTTTCCTGTTATCTGAGTATCTCTAACTGTTTCTGGAATCCTCTTTCCATTTTTATTCTTATCTTCCCCTAGCGTAGTGGCTTCGCACTGTTGAGATACCTTCAAAGATTCTGAAGATAACATCCCTTTTCTTAACACTTCCTGAGTGGGCATACTTCTTTCTTTAATAGATAGGTTCTTCAAGCCTTCTTGCATTCTTTCAACCTTGATAGCTAATTCTCTTGTTGTTTGTTCCTCCTGCATTGTTACTTTGCTATGTTTCTTCGAATTATCCTCTTGTTCTTTTATTAGTTGGTCTATTTTCCTAGCTATGAATCCCTTAGTTCTTGCTTTTTATTTTCTGTAGCTTCTTCCTCGAATTTCCTTCTGATCTGATCCTTCTCAATCCAAGTCTTACCTAAAAATAGTGGCCGGAAAGGGGCATTGTCCCCAACAAACCGAATGACTTCAAATTCTTCTTAAGTTGATGTTCCATGAGAAATAATAGGTACATTAGTAACTCTTCCACATAAGGTTATCATCTTTCCCTTAAACAAGCCTATCCTTCCCAACAAAGGTACCACAGTAGGCTTTCCCAAAATTTTCCAAGTTTCTTCTGTCATAATATTCACTTGTGTTTCTTCATCCAAGACACATTCTATGTCGAAGTCTTATATTCTTGCACTTATGCGTTGTTTTGCTTTCAGGATTTCAGGTAAACTGACATCTTTATGAACATTCATCGTTTCTTTCAATTGTAATAACGTAGTCTGAACTTCCTCTGACCCTTTCTCTTTATGAATTTCTAACATGCCCTTAGTCTCTTGACTTTCTTCATAGTTTTCTTGTCTCATGTTCATCCCTTCAACTTTAGAAATAATCTTTGGACAATCCTCAACCTCATGACCATCAATCTTACAACAAAGACAAGTAGGACCTACCTCGGGACATTCCTTAGCAAGATGTCCCAACCTTCTGCAATTATAACACAAAGTCAATCCTCTTTTTCTCTTAAATGTTCCCCAACCTTTTCTGTACTGCGCACTTCCCATAGGATCATAGTGTTGGACCTGCAATCTGCAAAAAAAATTTCTAGGTTCTTGCATCCACTTATTAGTCCAAAAACTCTTTCTATGTATAGGAATAACATATCTTTCTTCATTTTCATTAAATTTATTCAAATCATTTCTTTCTCTCAATCGTGCCCTAGCCTTCAGACTAGGACATAATCTATTAAACATACTTAAGTTCATGCTTTCAAAACAAAAATTTTCACTTATCTTTCTCTTGACAAAGCACAAATCTTGCTTCTTTAGGATCTTAACTCTTTTCTTCAGATCAACTTACTTTCTTAGCACAAAGATTCGCAAGTCAAGTAGAGTATTGTGCACTTCAACAACATATCTATGCATAAAGCTTCTCTTTTTCTTCACTTCAGTTCCTAGCAATCACAGTTCCAGGTCCCGACAATGGAACCATTTGTTGGCACAAGGGTAGACCCAGGGTTCAACACTTAACAACGAACCAACAAAACCCCGAATACCATCCCTTTTGGAAACACCTGTGAAGAAGGAGAATTCTCACCCAAGGTAGAAGCAGGGGGGGTTACAGGACGCAGGTGTCTATAAACAAACCGGGACACAGATCTGTGATAAAATCACTTTGCAGAATATTCTATTAACGCTTAGAAGGTGGCATGCATTATTTTCTTAACATCGCATAGTATAATCAAATATAGATCGATGCAGTAATAACAAACAATTATATACCCTGAGCACTTAGCATTTAGCATGATAAGTTAGATATAACATTCACTTACTCTTAACACAAGTAAAGCATTTAATAAATAAAAGATCTATCTATTATACATCATAACCAAATCACAAAGCAGATTCATAACAAAAGTAACACAACACAAAGAAAACTAGAGACACTAGATATACACGGTTCACCCCAGTGTGGGGATACATCCACCAACCACTTCACCTCTTTATTATTCTCCAAAATCTTACATCCAGACAGATCTTTGCACTAACCCACAGAGTCTAACTCCGCCCAAGACAAGAGATCTGCACACTAAGAACCATATCCTCCTTCTTTACACTAAGTACTAGGTCTGTGCACTAAGCATTACAAGCACTAAGCACCTTCGACAAAATCACAGTCGAGTACTAAGCCTCGAACACATACATCCCTTTGCACAAAGCTTATCTACTTCAACTACTCCTTCTATGATACATTCCTCTTATTTATAGTTTACAAACCCCTACAATAAGGCCTAGGCATGGGGAAAACCCATGGGTTGACATCCCATAAACCCATTACAAAAACCCTATAGAACCCCTTAATGGATCCACATAGCCCGCAAAATAAGTGAGATCCACGATCTCATCTCTGCCTGGGCACTCCTTCTTCGACCATTGTGTCAAAGTCCAAAAGTGGGCCAAAACTGACCAAAGTTTCCCCAAAACTTGGTCGAGGGCCAACACGGATTTAGCAAGTGCAAGCCATGTGAGTCCTTTCAACACTACAAGAAATAGATAACCAAATGGGTTGATGATCGGAAAGAGTATTTGTTCCCTTCACATGAGTTGAGTCACCCCAATATGAGTCAAAGAAAAAGGACTTCTACTCAGATAGCATAGCCCTATCTGGTCTCTAATGGATTCACTTAGTGCCTTTACAAAAGTTGGTCCATGTGAACCATAGTTTAAATGGGTCTTTATATCAATAATATATGGTGGGTGAGGGAAGTAGGGTGTTCATGATTCTTATTCCCTAAAACCTTATAAACCCATCTCTTGTTCCATTTTCCTTTCACATTCCTATTTCAGTTTCTAGTAACACATTCTAGTCTTTATTTACAGAGTTTCCAAGGCATTGTTGCGTTTGGAATTGTTTTATGTATTAAATTTCAAAGGTGCTTGCATGTTTAGAAATCCATAATGAATTGTCTAATTATGTTTATATAACTAACCCTAGCTTCATGCACTTTATCATACTGCATTTAGTCATGGTGTAGTTCCATTGACTTCTTTTAGTCATTATTTGAACTAGCAAATTGCTTTAGGTACATATTATAAAAACTATCATAATGAAATTGAAATCCCATAATATTTGTTATATCATATCTATTACATCTACATCCACTAGGACTCAAAAAAACCTAAAAATTGGATTGATGCATGTCAACAGAAACTATTAGTGTTAGTAGGTATGGTTAGTAATAGTCTATGAAATTCTTGTCTTGATATTTTCTAGTGCCCACAAATATAAAAAAAATTGAGAGTCGTGTATCGATGTTTTTCTAGTGAGTATTTAAGTCATTCGATGTTTCTATTTGATGGGGAATGAATTCATTTTATTGTTCAGCTCAAGATTTGAAGGAATGTTGTTTGATTCATGATCTACAAGGTTAAATTTAAGCAAAATGTTACTCAAAGGCTCAACAACTTCTTTTGTTGTCATATCATCTATGAAGCAATGGGATGTATTCAAGGATAAGGTGGCAGGGAATAATTCCCTATGTTTGGTTCCTTATAGAAGGCAAAAGAGATAAGGTTTGTCCAATGTTCAGGCTATAATTGGAGATACCAACAATAAGCCTTTGATAGGTGTAGTCTTTGAGCTCTTCATTAAAGTGAAAAATGAGCTTATTCAAGTTTCAAAAAATTCCACTCAATCTTTTGCATGCTAAAGGTTTGAGGATGCTTGTGAAGTTTCTTTGAAAGAGAAAATTAAGTATCTTGTTTGTCCCTCTTTGTTGTTTGTTCTTCGATTCTACCTACTTTTGAAAGTGGATATTGTTGAGAAGTAACATGAAGTGGATTTTAGAATATAATGTCTCATATATTTGCCTTGCTCTCTTTGCCTATTTTGATTTAAACAATGTTGGTTTGCTAGGATTTGCAAAGTAAGCATTATGTGATCCATTACTTGATTCCAGTGTTATTCCTTTATTTAATGCATGTTCTTTTAATGTTTTCAAATTGGTATGTTCAATATCATTTATCTAGTCCCATGATGTAACACCCACAACCCCAAGTTGGGTCACGCTGCTACTAAAAACAACCAATAAAATTTTATGATACCAAATCTAAATGCAGAAATAACACACACATCATGACATTCAAGCTTATACAATGGTCCATGCTAATTAAAGACGTAAATCCAAGTAATTAAACATGCACAACGAAAACTAAACACATTCAACAACATAACTAGAGATTTTCATGCATCACTCTACTCACGACATGCAACAATAACCCAAAATATCTCAGAGTAAAATGCATATCATCTATAAAAACAATTAGCATAAATAAACACAACAAATAAGCACACTTATCTTATGAAATATGCAACCCGCTGCAAAGGACGGGTGTTCCTCCCAACCGTAGAATTTTTGTTCCAGTCTTAAGATCAAGTCACCCCTGATCTGGGGCCATGAATCCACAAGAGATGGTGGTCCCTAAGGTTGGATAAAGTCCCCTCTCAACAGTTAATCCCCACAGCTAATTCTAGTCCACCATCTCTCTTCCCCACAAATTGCACAACCCAGGGATGGGATCCCCCTTCACTGCTCATAATCCCTTCAGCCTTCCCACTCCCCTTCAGGCCTTCTAGCATAGGTTGGACAATAAATCTCTTTGTTATGACCTTAGGAATTCTACAGTTACAATAGGAATTTGCACAACAACAAAACGCTTGCTTCTCTTGACAATTTTCGAACATAATATTGCTCGCAGGCTCATAACCTCTTTTCCCATGAAATTATAGCTCCAAACAACTACCATACATGACCACTATGGCTTCCTTCAAACTTCAACACTTAGAAATCTCTTACTATCCAAAAATATCCATGTAAAAGTTGCTTTGCATGAAAAATATGAATGAATAATTCTCCCCTATCTACCCATACAAATTCCTCTCTATTTTCCCAAGACAATTGACTTCTCACTCTACGCAATTATGATTGTACTGCAACCCCAGGCTCCCCAATAACTATGGGATGTGACTTTTTCACCCACCCTCTTACATGAAATTAGTGATTAGCTTCGGGAACACTCAATCAAAAAATGGAAGGTTCATAGCAAGGATAATTTAGAAAGAAAATGGTTTGGGTTTAGATGACATGGGTGAACTCTCCCCCCTTGGACCACTTTCCTCTCTTGTGGAAACTAAGCCCCCAAATATCTGTCCATGTCCATCTACAACTAAAAATACATTTGATTCATTATATTTAATATACATCATTTACATATTACATCGCTTGGTCCTCATCCATACATAACATTTACAATATACATCGCTAGTTTGGACCTCTAGAAAATTTTCTCTGCATCTTGCTAAAAATAGAATGATTGGACATTTCACAGGGTTATGGTTGTCTCCTTAGTCCATGGCTTAATGGATAGATAAAAATTGGAATCCCATGATCCAGGGGAAAATTTCCTCATCCTCCTGTGGAAAGGGTTCTTTTGTTTTTATGTTTGAAAGCAAGGCGGATCAAGATCTCATCTTCAGAAGGGGTCCCTATTTTATGGGATCTATGGGTGTGTATTTAAATAAATGGAATCTGGATTTATTTTTTGGGAATGATATCCCCTTAGCAGTTCCAATCTGGGTCTTCTTACCATATATTCCTCTGTATTGTTGGAATGATGAAACCATACAGAGTATAGGAAATACCCTAGGTAGGTATATTGATCGTGTCGAACCACGAGAAGGGATTTTGGCTTGTGAAAGGATTTGCATGGAGGTGGATCTGGAAAAGGGTTTATCAGAATCCATCAAATTTACCTTGGATAACTAGACATATATTCAACAGGTGGATTATGAGAATCTCTAGTTCAAATGTAAATCTTGTCACGAATATGGCCACTTCACCAAAAATTACACAAAGGTAAAGCGGGATATGCCTCCTGAAGGGGAAAAAGAGTAGTGGTAACAACCTAAATGAAATAAAGCACCAAGGAAACAAATCATGCAGTAAACAAAAAAAATCCTAGGATTTAATCCCACAGTTGTTCCTAGTTCCTCTAACTCCCATGTTTTAATTGTTGAGGGAGGGCACAAAGTTGAAAGTAGAAAAAATAGGTATAACTCCTTATCGAAATTGTAGGTAGAAATCGAGGAAGCTCAGGACAATCCTAGAGGAGAAGAAGGTACCTCAAAGAATGAGGCTAAGGAAAAGTAGCCTGCATCAAAAAAACAGTGCACTTCCTCTCCTAGGAACAAAGATAATTTTATGGAAATTTATCTCAAACTGTATAAGCCTTGAAGAATCTTACTAGTCCTTAATATTTAATGTTTGGCGATATTTTTGTAAAAATATTCAAATTTATAAGGATTTTATATAGTTTCTATAAAATTTGGGCTATTTCTCACGTAAAAAAATTATTCTATAAAATCTGGGCTAATCATTATTAGAAAAAATGTAAATTGGAGAATCGTTTTTTGGGAAAAGCATAGAAAAATAGCCCATGGGAGATATATAGCCCCTAAAATTTTCTATGCCTAGGACTGGTGATCCCACCCCTGTAAGAATTTCCACAATACCAAATTAATGAATCCCAATCATTCATGAGGAAGGGATTCAAGAAGACTCCAAGGATGAGTTTGACAGAGAAACTTCCTAAAGTGTGCTAGTTAAGAAGTGGATCAGGATAAGGAGATAAGAATCCAAACCACTTTGAATGGAACTTTTAAAAAATATGAGAAGGGGGTCGTGCTCAGTGGAAGCGCAAGGTATTTATCATCCCTCAAAAGGGGGGGTGTATAAAACTTTAGGTAAATAATGAAGTTGTTCTCTTGGAATTGTAGAGGATTGGGGAGAAAAGAAAAAAGAGAGGCAATGAAAAAACTCATCAGAGTGGAGAAACCTCAAGTCCTTCTAATCCAGGAGACAAAAATGGGGGACTTGGTTTTTCTTCAGGAGAGTAGTCAATTTTGGAAAATAACTAAGTGTGTATCGGCTAGTTCCAGGGGGGTTGCACCATATGGAACCATGGTATTTTTCAGCTATAAATAAGTTTTGAAACAAAACATTGGATCATGGATAGACTCATGCATTTTCCTACAAGTAATGTGATTCATTTGGTTAATTCTTATATGCCAAATAATTATAGATAAAGAATAGAATGTTGGGAATCAATTTTAGAATTAGGGAGTTAGGATTTGTTCAATACTGTATTATTGCGGGAGACTTTAAAACCACCCTCCATCAGAATGAGAAAAGGGGAGGTTCCATTGTTTGAGATCCATTCATAGAAAATAAGGAAGACCTTATATCCTCCCTAGATCTGATAGATATTTATCCAAGTAAGGGAAAATTCACTTGGATCAACAAAAGAACATGTACATGGCACATTGTTTCCAGGTTAGATCGTTTTCTAATTCACAACTCTTTCCTAGAAAATCCTAGCTAGATCATTTCTCATATTCTCCCTTAGGAAATTTTGGACCACCATCCCATCTCTTAGTTCTTTTTCAAGGAAGAAAACTTGGGTCATATCCCTTTTAGATTCAATCCCTTATGGATGGACAATCAATTCTTCTTCCCCCTTGTGTCTCATACATGGACTAGTCAATGGATCTCAGGCTCCCCAGTTTATATTTGGGAGAAAAAATTTAAAGCTACGAAATCTAGTCTAAATATATGGGTTAAAGAAAAAATATACTCTTCAAAATTAGAAGTAGTGGATACCCAAAAATAGTTGGAGTTCATCCAAGAGAATTTATAGTGAGATATAGTAACCCCTTCCATGTTGTAGGAAGAACATATAGCGTATCAAAAGTATCAGATATATTTAAACAAGGATGAGTTAATGTGGAGGTTGAAATATAGAATCCTATGGCTTCAGGTTGGTCATAAAAATACAACCTTCTTTCATAGGTAGGCCAAGGCTAGGTAATAGGCAAATAGGGTTGAGGAAATCATCTCTCCAAAGGGTGAGATTCTATCTTCCTTCGAGGATATTAAGTAGGTTGGATGAACTCATTGTGAGACTCTCTACACTGAAAATGGTGGAATGGATTTGGAGTTATGTAGGAAGTTTGTATCTTACATCCCTTTGTTGGTTACAAAAGAAGACAATAGGGAGCTGGTCAAACCAGCTATTAAAGAGGAAATCTTTGAGGCTCTTTCTCAGTTCAATCCAGATAAGGATCTTGGGCCAAATGGTTTTATTGCTAATTTTTATAAACTTTGATGGTCTATCATCAAATTTGACTTGGTAAGAATGATTTCATACATGCAAAAATTGGCTAGAATGGGAGTAGCAACCAATTCAGTGTTTCTGGCCCTGATTCCAAAAGAAAAGAATGCTTCCATTTTTATCGATTTCAACCTATCTCTCTGTGTAATGTTTCCTACAAAATAATGTCGAAATTGATAGCAAATAGGCTCAAACATGTATTAAGTAAGCTAATCCTCTCTAATCAAGAAGGTTTTGTGGAAAAAAGGAAAATATGGGATAATATTATCTTGGTGCAGGAGGCCATTCATTCTATCAAACCTTGAGGGGAAAGAGGTATGGTTGTCAGAATTGATACAATAAGTTCTTTTGATAGGGTCAGACATGGTTTTCTCAAATAAGTTCTGAGAAAATTTGGATTTAGCTAGGAATTAATTAAATGGATAGGTTATATATCAACAACCCATGGATTCCCCCCCTTATTAATGCTCAGCCAAAAAAATTCTTTAATGCCTCAAGGGGACTTCATCAAGGGTGTCATATTTCCCCTGTTTCGTACATTTTGATGGCTGAAGCATTAAATAGGAAGTTAGAAATTGAAAGAATGTAAGATTCCCAAGTGGAACCTTGCCACATAATCTTAAATATGGAGATTTTTTGTTGTGATATTTTGTCAAACAGTTCGCTTTTGTAGGTTGTAGTGACTCATAATGGGGTTTGATATTGAGTTTTATGCTCAAGGAATCTTGCAATGATATAATTGAACTAGAACAATAATGAAAGTAACAAGATAACAATAACAAATGCCACAAACTCAGATCTATAATTATTTATTAAATAGCTAACCTTCTTGCAATAGAAGAGCATACATGAGAATATTTAAAGCATAATAGAAGAGGTGGATGATACCACCTTCAATTACAAAAGTATTGAGATAATGTCTTCCCAAGGCCTCCTCAAAAAACCATATAGAAGATATACAAATCCAAGTGCTTTCCCTTGTTGTAACTACTAAATATTTTGGATGAGTTGTGCCCTGGTTGGCTGAAGCGACCCAAGACTTTTGCCCCACTCAGATCTAGCCCCAAATCCACAAAAGTATGAATACCCAGTTGAGATAAGGGAATGGATAACCCTTATGGAGAACCTCCTGACCTGTAGAGTGCTATATCTGACCCCTAGTAACATATCCTTCCTCAAAAATGTGCCCCTCTACTGTAGATTCTCCTAGCCTGAAGAATAAATAAATATGAGGAGATTAAACCCCAAAGAATGGTGATAAAAGGATCTCCCAGGGTTTCCAACACTCCTATAATCATATATCCTCCATATCTAAATACCACAATCCAAATAGAGTCTCTTCCCTTCAAGTAGTGCGCCCCAACTATGCAGAAAGTCCTTGTTGTTTCTCCCTTGTCTCCAAAAACCCCTACTGAAATGGAATAGAATTGAATATCAACTGATAGAATGGAAAGGGTGGGATATTTCACCATATTTGCCAATCTTGGATTAGGAACAGGAGAATATTTCACTCCCTTGTTGATCTCTAGGGTTTAGTAAGACAAAACCTTCAAATGCCCAAGCTCTCTAGCTCACAGGTGCAAATGTAAAAATGATCAAAAAGTGAGGAGTGAGGCTCCCTCCTATTTCCTTTATACTCCAACATTATAATTTTCACTTAAATTATTTAATTAGCCTCTAAGGTTTATTTCTTCATTTTTCTTTATCTTAGCCAATTAATTTTTATTTCCTTTTTTTCCAATGTCACTTTAATAATTTCACTTTAATACCTTAGCGACATAATTTGGACCCTTATTCCCCTTTTTTTAGTGAGACTGTATCCTAGGTGGAACAACTAGGATACTAAGTCCTCCTATTAATGTCAATAGGAAGGGGATATTATAGTCCCCCCTGCTTGAAATTGTTTGTCTGCAAGCAATTCCAAACTCAGTTGCTTCAATACTTGTTCATTTTTCCATGAGGCGTCCTCCACTGGTAATTTTTTCCACTTAATTAAATACTCCTTGATACCTTTGTTTCTCAACTTGTTTTCCCTAGTGTCCAATACATCATTTGGTATGAGTATTATTTTTCCTTCATCATCAAGGGGTGGTAACTCTTAGGTGACCATAACATGTTGGCCTAACACTTTCTTCAGGTAAGATACATGAAACACATTGTGAATTTTTCTCTCCGATGACAACTCCAACTCTATGCTACATTTCCAACCTTCCTCTTCACCTTATAGGGTCCATAAAAATGAGGCTTAAGTTTCTCCAACCCATTTCTTTTTATAGATTTTTTATAGTATGGTTGGAGTCTTAGATACATTAGATCACCCTCTTCAAAACAACACTCCACCTTATTTTTGTCTGCATAGAGATGTTTATGATTTTGAGCTTGTTGCAAATGGTCTTTTAGTTCCTTAAGTATGTCTTGACTCTCTTGGACCCAATCCTTGGCCAAGGGAGCTCTATTATCCCCAAGAACAAACTCCCTAAACACGAGGAGATCATATCCATATAATGCTCTGAAGGGTGTCATGCCAATAGACCTTTGATGTGTTGTATTATAACAATATTCCCTAAGATGTAACCATTTTGACCATTCCTTTTGTTGTCCTGCTACATAATTCTTGAGGTACCCTTCAACCCACTTGTTGACTATCTCCATTTGACCATCTATTTGAGGGTGATAACTAGTGCTAGGTGTTAATTTTGTGGCAACCAAACTAAATAATTATTGCCAAAAAGTGCTCATGAATCTGTTGTCCCTATCGCTTACTGTATTCTTTGGAAGACCGTGCAATTTGAAGATCTCATTGAAGAACAATTATGCCATTTGGGATGCATTGTAGTCCATGGAGATAACGAAGAAATGTGCAAAAATTTTTAAGCGGTCCACAACCAAAAAAATGTTATCCCTTCCCTGTGTCTTGGGAAAACCTGTGATAAAATCCATGGACATGATTTCCCATTTACATTCCAGAATGGGTAGTGGTTGTAATAATTCTGTTGAATGTGTATGTTCAACATTATTCTGCTGACAAGTTGAGAATTCTCTTACATATCGTGACACTTCCTCTTTAATGCCCTTCCATGTGAATCTCTCTTTGATTTCCCTATAAGTTTTGAGGAAGCCTTTATGTCCTGCTAGTGGTGAATCATGGTACACCCTAAGTACCTTTCCTTTGAACTTTGATCCTAGGACTAGAAAAATTATTCCTTTGTAATATATAAGATCGTCTCGTACCTGAAACCTTCCATCCTAAATCTGTCCATCCATTAACTCACATGCAAACTTGTTCTTTGAATACTCCACTAACAAATGTGACTTCCAATCAATTGAAATGACTGATAAGGAATAGACAAAGGGTTTTTTGGATAGTGCATCTGCCATGACATTATTCTTCCCCTCCACAAACTCAATATCAAAATCATATTATTATTTTTCTCGCCCATTTTTGTTGGCGTTCATTGAGATCCTTCTATTCTAGAAAATATTTAAGGCTATTATGATCAGTCCTAACCACAAATTTATCCCCCACTGAATACTTCATAACTTAGTTAGCGCATGCATGATTTCTAACATCTCCTTGTCATAAATGGTATACAACAAATTGGGTCCCTGATTTTTCTTCTCTCATAAGCAACGGGATGCATATTTTGCATTATTAAAAAACCCACACCTTCACCTGATGCATCACATTCAAGTACAAATGGTTGCTTGAAATCTAGTAGTGCCAAGACAGGGAAAGTGTTCATTACCTTTTTCATTTTCTCAAACCTTTGTTGTGCTTCCATTGTCCACTTGAACTCTCCCTTCTTGGTCAAATCATTCAGAGGTGAAAAGATTTGGGAGAAGACTTTAACAAACCTTCTATAATAGATGCAAATACCAAAAAATACTCAGAGTTCTGTAAGTGTCTTGGGTGTGGGGCAATCCAATATCGCCTATATCTTTTATTGATGCACTTGTAATCCTTTGGCCCCAATGATGTGGCCTAGATACAATACTTCTGTTAACCCAAATTCATACTTGGATTCCTTATAATATAGTGATTGTTCTTCCATGATCCCCAAGATGTCATCCAAATGTTTGAGATGCTCCTCCCAAGTCTTGCTATAAATCAACAAGTCATCAAAGAAAACCAATAAGTATTTCCTTAATTATTTCCTGAAAACATGGTTCATGCATGATTGGAAAGTGGTTGGGGTATTAGTTATCCCAAAGGGAATAACTATAAACTCATAGTATCCATAGTGGCATCTGAAGGTTGTTTTATGTATATCCCAATCCATCATCTTAATCTAGTGGTACCCTAAGCGTAAATTTTTTTTTTGCTCCATGAAGTTGATCCAAAATTTCATCAATTCTTGGGATGGGATATATGTTCTTGATGGTATTTTTATTTAATTCTCGATAATCAATACACATGCGCATGGAACCATCCTTCTTTTTTTATTAACACTATTGATGATGCAAAGGGACTTGAACTTGGTCTAATATGCCCCATATCTAATTGTTCATTAATGGCACACTCAATATCGTCCTTATTCTTCTTGGGATTCCTATATGGTGTGATGATGATTGGTTTAGCCCCTTCTTCAAGTTCTATGATATGTTCAAATCCCCTATCTGGTGGTTTCCCTGGAGGAATCTCTCCAAATACCTTCTCATGCTTTTGAAGTATATTTTGTACATATGGAGAATATTGTTTGCGTCCCTCATTACTCACCTTCATGACAAGACACTCTGTTGCATAGGTTACCTCCTCATGCCTAAATATTGCCTGCATACATTTGGTTGTCACCACCCTAGGTGTGTCTCCTGTCATCCCCTTTAGCATAGCCTTTTTTCCATCTTCTGAGTTGAAATACATCTCCATGGTTTTGCAATATGTGGTGATTGGCCCCAACATGTTAAGCCATTGCACTCCCAATATGATTTTTGTATCTAGTATATATACTACATAGAAGTCCTGTTTCAAAGTGTATCTACCCAAGGTCAAACTCGTATGTGGAATATACCTATCACAATCCATAGTGCATCCTCCTACTAGCTCAACCAAAAACCCTTCAAATTCCACTGTAGGGATGTGTCTCCTCCCTACCATAGAAATGTCAATGAAGTTGTGGGAATCTCCTCCATTAAATAGTACGACTACTTGTTGTCCCTAGACAATTGCCTTCATCTCGAAGGTATTGAACCTTGACCCTCCACTAATGGATGCAATGATATCCTTCTTAATTCTTGTTGGTTGGTGTGTGGGTCACTCTTCCTCCTACTCGTGTGTGACCTTTTCTTATTCGTCCTACTTCACTTCTATGTTGTGAATGGATCCAATTTCTCCCTCATCTTCTTCATCTTCACTATCAGAAAACACTTCTATTTAATGAATTTTTCTCTTTCCCATGCATATGTGACATGGCTACCATGACTCTTTGCGAGTGAAGCATAGTTGATTTCTTCTTAAATCCCTTCTCGTAGCTTCATACATCTTCCATTTTTCATTGTCTACATGTCTTGTTTATCTTCCCCTTTGAGTAACTCGGGGTCTAGGCATGACCTTATTTTTAGAAACTGCCCCCACTAAATCTATGGTACACTTAATAGCATCCTATAAGGTTTCAAGATTAAAGGCCTTAACCCATCCACACAAAGGCTCAGTAAATCCTTCTGTGTACATCATCAATAATCTGGACTCTGACATATCTGGAACCATGAATGATACTCTTTGAAACTCCTCAATGAATGCTTATGTTGATCTTGTTTTTCTAATCTATGTGAGCTCCCTGAATTGAAGCTCTGGATCCTCCCTATCAAATATGTCAATGAGTCTCTATGTGAAATCAATGTATGAAGTGATATGCTCATGACCCAAAGTGGTCATCCCATGAAACCACAATTAATGTTCTTTTCCATTCAAGTGCAAGGTTGTAAACTTGATGGCCCTTTCCTCCTCCATGGGATTCAACTGAAGGTATGCATCCATCTTTCATACCCACGCTTTAGCTGAAATCTGGTTTGAACCATCGAAGCGGGGAATCTCCATTTTCCTGGCCTTGCGTCCCAACTCATTGTTGCCTCTGTATCATTCTTTAGACCTTCGTTTGTACCTAATGTGGCAGTATTCCCCCAATGAAACCTATCTCTGGAATCCTACACCCAATGCATTATATTCTCTCTCCATATTCTCTAATTCACCCTCTATTCCTTCATTCCCAAAGGGCATTTGTGTCCCTTTTTTGTGCTTCCAAGAAATTGGGAATACATGTCCTAGGTGTGGTTTGTTGGATTACTGAGAGGGGGGGTGAATCAGTAATAGAGAAATTTAATCCTTTTTAACCATAAAATGCAAGTTTTATATCAATGTAGCATTATCATCCAATATTTGCAAAGTAAATAAACAATGACAAATGAACAATCATACACATACATAGTACACCAATGTTTTTACGTGGAAACCCAAAGTGGGAGAAAACCACATAATGCTTTTTCTTATATGTCTTTGAGAGTTACATTCATTGGAAGCACCAACTTCCTTTGTTTTCCAGTTGCAATTGGAAGGAGGCTCCAACCCCCTAGTTTCTCAGGATACGACCTGAGGGAAGCTCCAACTCCCCAATTCTCTGGATACAACCAGAAGACGGCTAAAAACCCCTAAGTTCTCCAGATACAACTGGAAGGTGGCTACAACCACATGTCCTTGCCCCGTTCAACCACCTTGAAATATAAGTAGAATGATGGAACCACTGTCACACTATCACTGTGAGATATACTACTGTAAACCAATACCAATCAACCTACACCAAACAACCTGTAATCAACCTGTACCATAAACAACATGTAATCAACCTATACCATCAATGAGTGCATCAACCATGCACCAAATATGTACCAATCATGCATCAAATACACATAAACTATGACTCATCAAGATGTACCCAC
>SNQJ01S0054454.1:0-16836 GCA_010110895.2 Picea sitchensis | reverse complement strand
CCATATAGAATAGTATTATTTAAATAATTTCTTCTTTGCAACCACTTTCACTACTTTGACCTTTGGGGGCTTCTAGATGACTCATGAGGGTTCTCCAACTTCACATGGCCATAACTCTCTAACTGTGAGGAGTTATGTGACATTCCACATACCACCGGAAATGGCACGACATGTACTATCCATCTAGAATAGTATTACCTTCAAATATATTAAAAATCATACCATTATACATCAAAGAAACTTGGGTCCATTACCCAAATCTTTGTGCTACCGAAATTTTCCACCGGACTTTATTAAAGGGTTGACATCAATGAAAACCAATCCAAATAATCAACATGGTCCTATATCCATGTGGGAATGGTCAGGTATGTCCCGAGTTAATATGTATCCCTTTACTTGATATTTGTGCATAGACTCCTCATAATGTTTGGTTCCCCCATGAGATTCATTCGCTCCCTTATTCCCTCCATAACATGATGGCTCACTGCCATTCCTTTTCTCCATTTAGAAGTGAGAAAGGATCTCCTGATGCTTACAGTGTTCCTCTAGTATTTCTATCATTCTATCTTGTCCATTCTGAAAACTTGTAAAAGATATTTTCAGTTCTTTCTATCCCTTAGACAAATGGGTTTGCATCTCATCCAAGTGATGCTGCAAAATAATTTGGTTGTTCTTGAGCATTTCATTCATTGATTTAGTTACCCTCTCGGCTAGGAATACTACCTCCTCTAGAAATGCTTGCTTTGCTTCATGATTTTCCCCCATTTCTGGTTCAACCTATGGATCCTCAATCCTTTTTCCTTTTCCTCTTATTTTTATCTTGTACACCCTCCCTTTATCTCTGACCATCAATATCTTCTTCCAATCACAGGCTTGGAGGAAACATGCTATGATACCACTGTAATATTCCCAAGTGGAACCTTGCTGCAGAATCTTAAATATGGAGATTTTTGTTGTGATATTTTGTCAAACAATTCACTACTATAGGTTTTAGTGACTCATAATGGGGTTTGATATTGAGTTTTATGCTCAAAGAATCGTGCAATGATATAAATAAAGTAGAACAAAAATGAAAGTAACAAGATAACAATAATGCATGACACAAACTCATATCTATAATTATTTATTAAATAGCTAACCTTCTTGCAATAGAAGAGCATATCTGAGAATATTTAAAGCAGAATAGAAGAGGTGGTTGATAACACCTTCAAGTACAACAAGGATCAAGATAATGGATTCACAAGGCCTCCTCAAACAAGCATATAGAAGATCTACAAATCCAATTATTTTCCCTTGTTGTAACTGTTGAATATCCTGGTTGAGTTGCACCCTGGCTAGATGAAGCGACCCAAGACTTTATCCCCACTCAGATCTGGCCCCAAATCCACAAAAGGATGAATACCCAGTTGAGATAAGGGAATGGATAACCCTTATAGAGAACCTCCTGACGTGTAGAGTGCTATATCTAACCCTGAGTAATAGATACTTCTTCAAAAATGTGCCCCTTTGCTGTAGATTTTCCCAACCTAAAGAATAAATAAATATGAGGATAGTAAACCCCAAAGGATGATGAGAAAAGGCACTCTAAGGGTGGACAACACTCTTATAATCATATCTCCTTTATATCTAAATACCACAATCCAAATCGAGTCTCTTCCCTTCAAGCAGTGAGCCCCAACTCTACAGAAAGCCCTTGTTGTTGCGCCCTTGTCTCCAAAAACCCCTGCTAAAGCATAATAGAACTAAATCTCAACTGATAGAATGGCGAGGGTGGGATATTTCACCACCTTGGCCAAGATTGGATAAGGAACATGAGAATATTTCACTCCCTTGTTGATCTCTAGGGTTTAGTAATACAAAACCCGCAAACACCCAAGCTCTCTAGCTCATAGGTGAAAATGTAAAAATGATAAAAAAGTGAGGAGTGAGGCGCCCTCCTCTTTCCTTTATACTCCAACCATATAATTTTCACTTAAATTATTTAATTGGCCTTTAAGGTTTATTTCTTCAATTTTCTTCATCTTAGCCAATTAATCTTTATTTCCTTTTTTTCCAACGTCACTTTAATAATTTCACATTAATACCTAAGTGGCATACTTTGGACCCTTATTCCCCTTTTTTTAGTGATACTATATCCTAGGGGGAACAACTAGGTTACTAATTCCTCCTATTCATGTCAATAGGAAGGGGATATTACCAAGAATAGTAGGATCCATACTTGGTCTTCGTATTTATAGAGGGGTCAAGAGGATTAATCATTCTCAATTTGCATATGATACGATTCTCTTGGGTGCGGCCTCATGAACGATTGTTTCCATATTTAAGATCATATTAGACCAATTAACACAGGTCTCTAGAGGATTGATTATCAAAAATAAAATTTAGTTGTATGCTTGGATGTCGATTCCCTCATGGTCATAGAATATTTTTTTCAATTAGCATTTACAGCAAGATAGAAATCGTATAAATATTTGGGGATGTCGATGTGTCTTCAATCTCTCCCTATTGAATCTTGGAATGACATATTCCAAAAAATGAAAGACGAATTCGAGTCTTGGGGAGACTTATGGATAAATATCAAAGGGAGTCTAGTGTTGGTGAAATATATCCTTTCCAGGCTTCCAATATTTGCAATGGCTCCTTGCTATTGGCTCCAACATGTATCAAAAAAACTATGTCTTAGGGAATCCAAAAATTTCTATAGCAAGGGGGGGAAATGAATTTGAAATGCCTCCACTTAGTGAATTGGTTCCTCGTCAGATACCAAAAAGAGCATGGTGGTCTGGGAGTGTGTGATCCAAATCTGTTTAATATCACCCCAGGTTCTAAAATGTGAAAATCCTCACCGGGGATAATATCTGTAAAAGAGGTTTCCTTGGTCCTTTCCGTTGCACCTTATGTAGGAAGAATTCAGAATCCATTTTGCATCTATTCCTAGAGCGTGAATTTGATAATAAGGTATGGTATATAGTGTATTTGGAATTGATTCATCGAGTCTCTTGGCCGTCCTCAGCATTGGGAAAGTGGAACTCATATTATACTGGCACATTTAGAGCCAAACCTCTTTTCAAAAGGGTGTGGATGAAATCTCCAAAGTATGTTTGTTGGCAAATATGGTTAGAAATAAACAAGGTCATTTTTAGAGAAAAACATTCTCATCTTCTTTTTTTCACTTCCAAAGATGTGGGTCAGATGTATGAATATCTCAATTCTAAGAGGCTCAGATTAGTTTCCCCTCAAATATTGGATACTTGGGAAAGAGAAACGGTTGAAAAAATTCAACTTGCATTTTCTAGTTTGCAATGAGATTGCTCAAAGATCATATTGGTAGCTTCGTATTTCACCTCTCAAGTATCAATGTTTGTTGGAATACCAGATGTGCATCACTCTATGCTTTGAAAGTGACTCTAAAGGAAATCTAGGGGAGGTAGGTGTTGGGGGGAGGGTGATTTTTGGCCCCAACAGAGATAGGACATTTGAGTTCTATTGGAATCTAGGAACCTCTACACACAACAAAGCTGAGGCTTATGCTATTTTACAAGGGATCCTGAGCGTCAAAGATAGGAAAATATCCCATATGAACATTGTTGGTGATTCAAAAAACACCATAAGATATTTTGAAGCAGGCTTGGAATCGAATGAAGTGGGGTTGAAGGCCCTCATTGAGTGCATCATACTCATTCTAAGTCTCTTCTCCATTAATTTTTTTCATGTTCTCATGGAAAATAATACTCATGCATATGAAATGGCCAATAAATCCACAGTATTATCCCCTGGTTCCTTATGGATAAATGAGGTTATTAGTTATGTCCCCACTCCCTAATATTTTCACCTACATTTGGAGTCAGGCCCTAGAGAGGCATCATGGAATTAATGGGCCCATTCAAAGGGGTACATGTTAAGGAAAAGATAGAAGGCAGGCGTGGGTGGGATAAATTTGGCATTCTGTGTTTTTTAGCACTAGGTGATGGTCTGGGGAACTCATGGGGGATAGGTTCGTGGGATCAAAGCTTGTAGTGTGGGGATTGTGCATAGGAAGAGATCCATGGATACTCACCTGCAGGAGTTGTCAATTGCAAATTTGGTTCTCATTATTGTAGAGATTGGAAAGGGTTGATAGGTATGAACATCTAAGGTGAACTGCTCAGTTATCGCTAGATTTCATGGGTTCTTGCATGTGGATTTATTGGAGGCCCGTAAGAGCAGCATGGAGAGGTTAATCGAGTCATATTTTGATGTGAATTAGAATGGATAGAGGGAAGGATCTTTGTCTAGAATATGGATTAATAATTTGATGGCCATCCAAAGATTGGATGGGTATGGAATGGAAATGTTGATCGATGTGAACTATATATTCTGCAATATTTTTTCTGATGGAGAATGGTTTATATGCTAGTTTCCTGAGTTTCATCCCGAGCCCAGTGGGAATTACTCTCAGTCAATCTATTGCATGGGATTTTTGAGTATGTTTGGTGGCGTAATTCGTCGTCTCTCCTGCACCTCTCTTGGGTCAAGTATTTTCACTTCTGTGAAGGTGGTAGACATGGAAAATATTTTTGGGCACAATCAATAGGATGGGTTGTTGGAGGAGGACGAGATGATAGACCAGAATATGCTTTGTATTTCAGTAAATGCACAAAATTCAATAGTCTCTTTTGTTATGGACACACCAGTGCAACACTCAAATATGGTGGGTCAATTGTAGGATGAAGTTGCGACACTTTGGGTTTAGGTAGAGGAGCTTCAACTCTTGTCTCCTTCATCGATTGTTGTCTCAGGTTTGGAGATGGCTTCCTCGCCTTTGTTGGATATGGCTCCACTACCAGATTTGAATGCTCCTTATGAATATACAAATTGAGAGGATGAAGTTACAATAGATATTAAACCTTTTGATTAGTCATTTTCTATTTTGTAATCAGTATTTTCGGCATTTTCTACAAAATATATTATGCACAACTCTGTAGTAAATTAAGAATATGAGTAGATAGGAGTTTTGTCTTAGATAGTTGGATGAATGTTGTGGCAGAGGTTCTATACTTTTGGGTAATTATCTGGAAGAATGTTTTTTGTACTTGTTGGCCCCAGCAAAGACAGGACAGTTGAATTCTATTGGAATCTAGGAACCTCTACACACAACAAAGTCAAGGATTATGTTGTTTTGCAAGGGCTCCTAAGCATCAAAGATAGGAAAATATCCCAGATGAGCATTATTGGTGATTCAAAAAACACCATAAGATATTTTGAAGAAGGCTTGTAACTGAAGGAAGTGGGGTTGAAGGCCCTCATCGGGTGCATCATACTCATTCTAAGTCTCTTCTTTGTTAATTTTTTTCATGTTCTCATGGAAAATAATACTCACGCGGATGAAATGGCCAATAAGGCCATAGGATTATCCCTTGGTTCCTTGTGGATAAACGAGGTTATTGGTTATGTCCCCCCTCCCTAATATTTTCACCTACATTTGGAGTCTGTCCCTAGAGAGGCATCATGGAATTAATGGGCCCATGAAAAAGGGTACATGTTAAGGACAAGATAGTTAAGGCAGGCATGGGTGGGAGAAGTTCGGAATTCTGTGTTTTTTAGCATTAGGTGATGGTATGGGGAACTTGTGGGGGAGAGGTTTGTGGGATCAAAGCTTGTAGTGTGGGAATTTTGCATAGGAAGAGATCCATGGATACTCACCTGTGGGAGTTGTCAATTGCAGATTTGGTTTTCATTATTGTAGATATTGGAAAGGGTTGATAGGTATGAACATCTAAGGTGGATTTCTTAGTTTTTGTTATATTTCATGGGTTCTTGCATATGTATTTATTGGAAGCCCATAATAGCAGCATGGAGAGGTTAATCGAGTCATATTTTGATGTGAATTGGCATGGATAGAGGGAAGGATCTATGTCTCGAAGATGGATTAATAATTTGATGGCCATCCAGAGATGGGATGGGTATGGAATGAGAATGTTGATCGATGGGAACTATATCTTTTGCAATATTGTTTCTTATGGGGAATGGTTTATGTTCTATTTTCCTGAGTTTCATCCCGAGCCCAGTGGGAATTACTCTCAGTCAATCTACTACATGGGATTTTTTAGTTTGTTCGGTGATGTAATTCACCATCTCTAGTGCACCTCTCTTGGGTCAATTATTTTCACTTATGTGAAGGTGGTAGCCATGGAAAATAGTGTTGGGCGTGGTCAATAGGATGGGTTGTTGGAGGAGGGCGATATGACATACCAGAATATGCTCTGCATTTCAGTAAATGCACAAAAATCAATAGTCTCTTTTGTTATGGACACACTAGTGAAACACTCAAATATGGTGGGTGAGTTGCAGGATGAAGTTGCAACACTTTAGGTTTAGGTGGAGGAGATTCAGCTCTGGTCTCCTTCATTGACTATTGGCTCAGGGTTGGATATGGCTTCCTCTCCTTTGTTGGATATGGCTCCACTACTAGTTCTGAATGCTCCTTATGAATATACAAATTGAGAGGATGAAGTTCTAGCAGATATTCAACATTTTGGTTAGTCATGTTCTATTTTGTAATCTATATTTTGGGCATTTTCTACAAAATATATTATGCACAAATCTATAGTAAATTAAGAATATGAGTAGATAGGATTTATGTCTTAGATAGTTGGATGAATGTTGTGGTGGAGGTTCTAGAATTTTGGGTAATTATCTGGAAAAATATTTTTTGTGATTTTTGGCCCTAGTGGAGACATGACACTTGAGTTCTATTGGAATCTATGAACCTCTACACACAACAAAGCCGAGGCTTATACTGCTTTGCAAGGGCTCCTGAGCATCAAAGATAGAAAAATATCCCAAATAAACATTGTTGGTGATTCAAAAATCACCATAATATATTTTGAAGTAGGCTTGAAACCGAAGGAAGTGGGGTTGAAGGCCCTCATCATGTGCATCATACTCATTCTAAATATCTTCTCCGTTAATATTTTTCATGTTCTCATGGAAAATAGTACTCACGTAGATGAAATGGCCAATAAGGCCATAGGATTATCCCCTAGTTCCTTGTGGATAAACGAGGTTATTAGTTATGTCCCCCCTCCCTAATATTTTCACCTACATTTGGAGTCAGGCCCTAGATAGGCATCATGGAATTAATGGGCCCATGCGAAGGGGTACGTGTTAAGGACTAGATAGTTAAGGCAAACGTGGATGGGATAAATTTGGAATTTTGTGTTGTTTATCACTAGGTGATGGTATGGGGAACTCGTGGGGGAGAGGTTTGTGGAATAAAAGCTTGTAGTGTGGGGATTGTGCATAGGAAGAGATCCATGGATACTCACCTGCGGGAGTTTTCAATTTCATATTCATTTCTCATTATTTCAGAGATTGGAAAGGGATAACAGGTAAGAACATCTGAGGTGGATTGCTCAATTGTTGTTAGCTTTCATGGGTTCTTGCATGTGTATTTATTGGAGGCTCGTAATAGCAACATGGAGAGGTTAATAGATTCATATTTTGATGTGAATTGGCATGGCTAGAGGGAAGGATCTCTGTCTGGAAGATGGATTAATAATTTGATGGCCATCCAGAGATGGGATCGGTATGGAATGGGAATCTTGATCAATGGGAACTATATATTTTGCAAGATTGTTGCTTATGGGGAACGGTTTATGTGTTAGTTTCCTAAGTTTCTTCCTAAGCCTAGTGAGAATTACTCTCAATCAATCTACTGCATGGGATTTTTGAGTCTGTTCGGTGGCGTAATGTTGGAATACTGAGAGGGGGGGTGAATCAGTATTACCCTTTTTCAATAATTAGTAGTTACTTTTATATTTTGTTAATTACCACAATAGATCAACAATGGACTTGTTTGTAAAATCAATTATATAAATATAATTAATAGGAATTACAAGGCTTTATGAATAATAGTGAAGGACACCAATCCTTTTTAGAGCACCAACTCTAGGAGACACAAATCCCTTTCTTCAGGGCACCAACCCTAGGAAGTACCAACTCCCTTATTTTTTAGGGCACCAACCCTAGGAAGCACCAACTCCCTTGTCTTTAGGGCACCAACCCCAGGAAGCACCAACTCCCTTAAATTACACTTTACTTAGTAAAGAATATGAATCCTTTTGTGCTCCTCCCTTCCACCCTCACTTCATAAGAATCATCAGTTCTTCTTCTTGGACGATGCTTTTGTTTTGATCTTATGATCTGGACTTCAGAGACAATTCTTCTTCACCCTTCTTCCTTGCTTATATATTCACCCAACTGGTGTGAGCTACAAATCATTGTGTCCCTTTGTTTGAACCATCGCACCTCTTTATTTAGATTAAAAAAAATAATGTTTGTTTTTCTTCATTATTATTCAAACATTATCGTGAAGGCTTTTCAAATTAGTTAGAGTGATTTTCATAAATCGATCACTGATACGGATCGATTTTGTTTATAACTCGATTCCATGTCTCTGCAAATATTGCAGAAATCAGATTCTGCAAAGGCACTTCCTTCAAACCATTTACATGTGACCATGTGCACAAAACCACATGCTTATTTATTTAAGCGATGTTCCCATCACTACACGGCTTTATCTGTTCGTAACCCGTGATTGAGGGATGGAACCTAGTCCTCTCGACTTTGGCCTTCGACGCTTCAAGTAGTTGTTGGTTTCCCCTGAAGTACAAACTCCCAGAGTGACATAACTTGATGATGTCACTATTGACTTGGCACTGGCCGAGTGGTTGCCACGTGTCACCTAGATTCGTGACTTACATAACCTAAAGTGCCAACTGGACCTAGACACTTGTCACCATATGATTGTGCCACGTGTCCTTGCTGATGTGGTCTTGTTGATGTGGATCTCCTGATGTGGCATATGTCCTCCTCCTAGTCGTAGGTTCATATGAATCCTTGATCCAACAATTGTGATCAACTCTTAGATCAATGGTCCAGATTCATTTCGACATTCGGGACTTCAGACCTTTGCAATCATTCAACCTTCTGGAGTGAATTTCACTAAAGTATATCAGACGGTCGACATTTGATCTTCCATTATATGGACGATCTTGTCTTTTCCATTGGTTTCAAACAAATTCATGGTCAGGACTTGATCTGCAGTTAAGTGGATGATTCTCATTCACTTCGGTACTTCGATGCTTCGATACTCCGATATTTGCAGTCATTCAACTCTTCCAGAGAAAATTCCATCGAAGTGCTTATTAGCACTTTCTGCTTGATAAACTCCACAATTATAGGGGCTAGGACCATGGGTTTAACCATTCCAAGCATTTGATCTAACAGTCATGGTTCATCCTGAAGGATCTTAGATCAACGACTAGTGTTAGTTCGTGACTTCGTGCTTTGAAACTTCGGGTAAATTTACATGTTCTTGGCTCCTTTTCATCGGAGTGGTCAGCGTCAGAGTTGACTACCTTTTGATCTGATGGTTCAAATTTTTCCATTCTAGATCGATGGCTAATACTTAACTCTAGATCAAATCTTGACTTAACGACTGGGAAACCATCTGAAGCTTCTGCTTCAGATATGATGGTTGAGATTTAATCCTTCCCAACCTCTGACTTCACCTCGATCTAACGACCCTAGATTGTCTCGAAATAAGAATGAATGGCTCCTATGCGTCATCTCTTCTGAGCTTCGATTTAATGTTCTTCCTTTTGATCTGTTCATTGTTATTTCTCCTGAGATTTTAATAATTGTATGCATTCTTTTATGAATTGATCTTCAGTTTCTCACCCTCCTGAGCTCTGAATTCCTTATGTACATGGATCTCTGCATGCTATGATCTTGTGCAATCTAATACGCTGACTCTCCTGAGCTTTAGGTAGATTCCTCTACACATCATGCTATGTCTGTGGTGCAACTTCCTACGTTATTTCTCCTGATCTTTTAAGATCTAAAAGTAATATAATGATAATACCATATTGATATTCTTGACATCAATGCCATAATCAACATTGATCATTTTTTCCCTCTTTGTCATCAATGACAACACCATAACACCATGTCCAACACGTAATTCATCATCTCTAGTGCACCTCTCTTGGGTCAAGTATTTTCACTTCTATGAAGGTGGTAACCATGGAAAATAGTGTTGGGCATGGTCACCATGATGGGTTGTTGGAGGAGGATGATATGACAGACCATAATATGCTTTGGATTTCAATAAATGTACAAAATTCAATAATCTCTTTTGTTATGGACACACTGGTGCAACACTCAAATATGGTGGGTCAGTTGGAGGATGAAGTTGCGGCACTTTGGGTTTAGGTGGAGGATCTTCAACTTTGTTCTCCTTCATCGATTGTTGGCTCAGGGTCAGAGATGACTTCCGTGCCTTTGTTAGATATGGATCCACTCCTAGATATGATTGCTCCTTATGAATATACAAATTGAGAGGATGAAATTCCAGTTAATATTCAACCTTTTGATTAGTCATGTTTTATTTTGTAATCCCTATTTTGAGAATTTTCTACAAAATATATTATGCACAACTCTGTAGTAAATTAAGAATATGAGTAGATAGGAGATTTTTCTTAGATAGTTTGATAAATGTTTTGGTGGAGGTTCTATACTTTTGGGTAATTATCTAGAATAATATTTTTTTTACTTTGTGGCTTCAGCCACACCTTTTAATGAAATAAAAATCCACCAATTTTTGTGAAAAGAAAATTTCCACAAATTTAATGACTCACTCAACATTTCCAACCGACAACTCTCTTTTCCCCTCAACCTACAAATCGATTGGAAAATAAATATCATATTTGTGGCTCCGAGAACTCTATATTCCAAAATGGAGTCTTTATTTGCTTATGTACAAATGCACATTCAATTTTCTTAAAAATTTGCAAAACTTTGTGAGTATGCTTCCCTCATGGCTTCCTCGTGCTCCCATGTAACATCTTTAGGACCATATAATTTCCATTGAAAATTTAACAAGTCGATGATTTTTTTCATGAGCTCCTTGACTTTCCAATATATGATGTGCATTGGTTCCATCCAGAAGTCCCCTTCATGTTCCACCTAGATCACAATCCAATCAATAATATGATTAGGATCGGGTATATATATTTTTAGTAAAGACACATGGAACACATTAGGAATTCTCATGGATGCAGGTAATGCTAGCATGTATGTTGGCCCTATCTTTTCTAATATCTCAAAATTCCCACAATATCGCGTTGCCAACTTCCCAACTTCAGCGAGATTCTCTTGGCTTTAACTTTTAAAAATACATGCTCTCCCATTTTGATTTCCCTATGTGTTCTTATTTTATCAACATAGCTCTTCTTCCTGTATTTTGCAACTTTCAAACTATGCCTAATCTTTACCATCCATTCTTCCAATTCCCTCAATAGTTCTGGTCCAATCACGGCTTCGTCTGCTAGGTTATCCCAACTTACCGGTGTGTTTCATTTTCTTCCATACAATGTTTCAAATGGGATCATATTCAATGAATCTCGATACCCATTGTTGTAAACAAATTCAACTAAATGGATATAGTCCTCCCACCTAGAAGTCTTGTCCATTACATACATTCTCAACATATCTTCAAGTATATGATTAATCCTTTCTGTCAACCCATCCGACTCTGGATGATATGTTGTATTGAAATTCATATTTTTCCCAAATCCTTTTAAATAAACCCTTCCATAAATTAGATTTGAACTTGGGATCTCTGTCGAAAAAAAATTCCTTAGGTACACCATGTAACCTAGCAATTTATTTCATATAAATTTTCGTAATATTGGATACCTTATGAGTTAGTTTCACCATAATGAAATGTGTATCCTTTTAAGCTTTTCCACCACTACCATGATGGAATCATGTTGCCTTGTTGTCCTAGGAAATTGGTTATGAAATCAATAGTAAAAAATTATCATTTTCATTCATGAATGGGAAGTGGCTGCAACAATCTTGTTGGATGTATGTGCTCAACCTTTACCTTCTAACATTCCATGCATCTAGCCAAATAATTAGTGACATCTCTCTTCATACCAGGCCAAAAACATTAGCCTCTTACAACTGTAATAGTTTTCTAGTATCTTGGATTTCCAACGTATGACACATTGTCCATCTCATTTAAAACTAAATTTCTCAATTCCTAAGAATTGGGAACATAAAATATGTTCCGAAATAGGAGGATTTCATCCTCTTCCAGTTTGTAATCCTTATATTTTTGTTGTACATTATTATGTTGTAGGATTTATTTAACTTGCACATAATGTTGGTAGGTTGTTACATCCTCTAGAATTATATTCTTTAAATCTATCTTGTACATACTAATGGTTGTAGCATGCATTATATACACCCTTATGTTGAGTGAATCAACCCCCTTGTTTTATTTTCCCTTTATGTGCTTGATGTCAAATTCATATTCACTAAGAAATTCCATCCATCTAGTTTGTCTAGAATTTAGTGTTGATTGTTCAAACAAGTATTTCAAACCACTATGGTATGTCTTGAATTCAAATTTTATTTCCAAAAAGTAATGCCTCTACATCCTTAAAGCATGTACTATGGATACAAAATCTAAGTCATGGGTGGCATAATTTATTTCATGCTCTGTCAATTTTTTGGATTCATAACAAATTACATGTCCATTTTGTGTAATGACTCCATTGACCCCTTCCTTGCATGCATCTCTGCACACAACAAAATTCTCATATGGATCTACAACTTTTAAAATAGGTGCACTAGTTAGTAAATTCTTTAAGCACTGGAAATTTTCTTCACACTTTGCATCCCATTCAAATTTTACCCTTTTCTTTTGCAAATATCTTATTGGGTGTGCAATCTTGGATAAACCAGCAATGAATCTGTTGTAGTAACTAGTTAGACCCATAAATGATCTAACCTCTAAAATGTTTTTTGTTGTTGGCCAACATTTGATTTCTTCAATATTTTCTGAATCCATTGCTATGTCATCTTCGGAAACAATATGACCCAAATAATGGATCTTCTTTTGATAAAAAAAAAAGCGCATTTACTCAACTTGGCATAGAATTGGTGCTCTCTCAACACTTGTAGTACCTTCCTCAATTGTTTCTCATGTTCTTCATATGTCTTGGAATAGATAAGAATATCATCCAAGAATACAATTAAAATCTTGTCCAGGAAATCTTTGAACACCCCATTCATTAGACACATAAATGTAGCGGGCACATTGGCCAACCCAAAATGCACCACTACAAATTCATATTGTCCACACCTTGTTCAAAACGTTTTTTTTCTAGTATCTTCTTCTATGATTCTCACTTGATGGTAACCTAATTTTAATCAATCTTAGAAAATATCTTTGCTCCCTTCATCTGATCGAAAATATCATCAATCCTTGGAAAAGGATATTTGTTCTTAACAATAACCTTATTCAGTTGTCTAAAATCGATACATAACCTCAATGTTCCATCTTTTTTCTTGACAAAAACAATTGGGGCACCCCAAGGAGAAACACTTGGGCATATGTACCCCTTTTTCAACAACTCTTCTAGTTGAATTTGCAAGTATTTTAGCTCCGATGTGCTCATTTTGTAGGGAGTTTTGGAAACTAGAGTAGCTCCAAGCATTAAATCAATAGAGAAATAAATATCCTTCCTTGGTGGAAATCATGGTGACTCCCTACATATATATTCATACTCTTTCAAGACCAGATAATCTTAAATACTTGGCTCCATATCATGGCCCTTCCATATGGATTGCATATATTTGACACCAGGTTGAAATCTCTAGAACAGATATAGGTCGTGGAATAGCTTGCATTATCCTTGAATTCTCTTCCTCATCAAGACATGTGAAAGCATTGTTATAAAAATCTAAGACAACATGATGCTTTTCTATCCAATCTATACCAATCAAACAGTCATAAGACCCAAGAAGTATGATATTCAAATATGTCTTAGTGTTGATTT
Source organism: Picea sitchensis (assembly GCA_010110895.2). Classification (NCBI taxonomy): domain Eukaryota; kingdom Viridiplantae; phylum Streptophyta; class Pinopsida; order Pinales; family Pinaceae; genus Picea; species Picea sitchensis. Next base: position 2,941 of record SNQJ01S0054454.1, on the reverse strand, counting down.
CATTCATGTTTATGGGGAAATATTTAACAAGCTCAATGATTCTTCTCTTGGTTTCAGTAGATCGTTGAACTAACCAAGACTTTTCATGCTTACATTTCTTCAATTTAAACCTTCCAACTAGATTTGGATCTATATAGCTATGACTAGCTCCATAATCGATCAAAATAGCACTATGGGATGATTATCAATCTTACCTTCCACTTCAATCATGTGGGATGATAGTCTGTGTGTCTATTGTCCAAGGCTACATAGTTTCTTGGCATGTTTCCACCCATGTCCTCTACCATCTCCTCCTGCTTGATGTTGTGCATTGTCCTCATCTTGTCTCCTCGATAAGGAGAATTTTTATACATGTGATCCCCTTCACATCCCCAACATTTTATGGGTTGTTGTATTGGATTCTTTCCCAAGGAATCTATCATTTTCTGATCACCTTGAGATGGTTTCCTTTGTTGATGTGCTTTCAAACTGGTCATGATGAAAGGTGGCTTGAATCCTTTCTTCCTCTGGGAAATCTTTCCTTTATTCTTATCATCCCATGCCTTTTATAAATTTGAACTTCCTTTGTTCTGCTCATATAAATACTCAACCTTTCTTATGGATTCTTCCATATTCCTTGGCTCATAGAACTGAATTTTATCCTTGTAGAAGGATGGTAGTCCACTCAGGAACCTCTTAATTTTGATCTTATCATCCCTGATGAAGCTCACATACCTGATAAGTTCCAAGAATTTTCTCTCATATTCATCCATGGTCATGTTCCCAAGTTTGAGTTCAAAGAAATATTGCATCTTCTTGTCATAATATTGCTCTGACAAGTACTGCTGCTAGAAATAATTCTTGAACTACTTCCAAGAAATTTTCTTCTCATCAAGGTGCCTGACCTACTTAAGTCGATCCCACCACATAGATGCTTTTCCTTGGAGATGGTAGGCTTAAATTATGGCTTCTACATTTGATGAGTAATCATGTAACTGGAAATATTTCCTCATTTCCAGTGATCTGAAAATACCAAACGAGTTCTGAAACAACTTGATCTAAAAATGTCATCAAACTCTGATACTAATTCATCCCAGGAATCCTTATATGTCAATACACATACACATTCGACCAAATTCAGGAATTTAAAAGACCAATTTGACCTATTTGCAACATATCATGTGAATGTCTTACGTATCCATAAACTCATAAATTGAATAGTAAACTTGCGGGAAAATGCCAAAATTACAATATATGTGGATTTATAAATGCCAAATTACAAAAAATCCTTCAAGTTAGCTACTCCAACCCATAAATAGAGGTTATATTTGAAATCCTCTCGAAATTATGTTCTTGAAAAAGAACAATATCGTTGTCGCACACCAAAACGAACTCGTTCTGAGTTCTTGGCATGCTTCTCCAAAAATTCTACAAAAATCTATTACAAATCTCTCTCCAATATCACATAAATGAAAACCCACTAAAAAAATAAACCAATGTGGAGTTCTCTATGTAACTCTAAAACACTACTTCAAAGTTTATGCAAATGAGCTTTAGACAAAGTGCTCACCACAATACAAAATTGGTAGCATAAGTCATTGGATGAGAACTTGTATGCAAGAACTTTTGTGTAAAATTGGCCTCACATAAGACTTGTGTTCCCCATGGAATGGCATTGGATTTTATATAGGAATGGGCTTAGGTCCATCCAACAAACCCATTTAATAGTTTGTTGGCGTTTAAAATTATGTGCCAAAGTTTTTTTAACCACTACCATTAATATATACCATATATAGCATGTTGACATAATAATAAACCAACGAATGGTTTTAAACCCTATATATATATATATATATATATATATATATATATATATATCACATGGTTTTTATACCCATATGCCACCAATAGCATAGTCGTTGGCATTGGCTTAAATATATTACAAATATGTGATAAATAATACCAACGTTAAACTAATTATTCTCATTGGCTCAACGACCCAACGACCATTTGGTTATGCATTTAATCCATAGGATAAAACATGTGGCACATAATCCATTAGAAACAAATATATATCCCGTTGGTTAAATGAACACCTTAGTGCATTGGTTGGAGCTCTTGGTTGTTAGTGCATGTGGTGGGGTTCAAAACCTGTCACCCACCTTTTGCGCCAACCCTATAAGAATATATTGTCATGTGCCATAATAACTCCACCCGTGGTGCAATTGGTTAGAATTATTTATTTTCAAGCTTGAGGTTACAAGATCAAAACCCGTGGCCTAACAATTTTTTAACTTAGCCCATATTGAACATTTCGACATTACCATGTGTCAGTGGATCATTGGTCCTTGTGTCAGCGCAGACACCAAATCGTACTTCCATGTGTCTATCTTCTACTAGCGGAGTGTCATCACATAATGTCGCGTCACTAGTTCCACGTTAGCATGCCATGTGTCATCCTTCCAATGGTGCCACATGGAACCCCTTTTCCCTGTTTTGGTGCAACTTCAAACCGTGATAACCTTTGCTTACGAGCTTTGTTTGAGGAGAAATTTACACCGTTAGAAAGATATCGCCGAGCTATACACAATGATGTTATTTTCACAAAATTTTGAGACGGTTGAATTTTGAGCTTTTCCTGGATCCCCTAGGACCTTTGTGAGTGTTTTGGATCCTCATGGACCTCTGTGAGCATTCCTTACATCCTCCTGGATCACACCTCCCTCGTGAAGAACTTTTGGACCTCCAAAATTATAAATACTCAACAACTTAGTGATGATAGCTTCTTCATGTTGGATTACTGAGAGGGGAGGTGAATAAGTAATAATGTAATTATAATCCTTTTTCTTCAAATGTTATATCAATGTAGAATTATTATCCAATAATGAGCAGTAATAAATAAACAATCACACACATACACAGTACACCAGTGTTTTACATGGAAACCCAAATCGGGAGAAAA
>SNQJ01S0054453.1:44846-59733 GCA_010110895.2 Picea sitchensis | reverse complement strand
TTCTGTCAGGTCTTGTCTTCTGGTGAGGAATGATATTTGAAAATGTGTTGATTTATTTCTTTTCATATTTCCCATAAGAGGAAAATAGGAAGAATCTACCAAGAATGATTTACTAGGTGTTACAAGGGAAAAACTCTCTATGGCAAAGGGTAAACCACAATATATAGGTATGACTGCAGAAATCCACTCAATTCCATTCTAAGCCATATAAACTAATGTGAAAGATAAGAAAGAGGCCTACCTCAATCCAACGTTTGATGATGCTCCATTGTTGAGCACTTCGACCCAAAGATTTATACCTACAATAAGTTCTTAACAAGAAAGCATAGCAAGTACATGGTGATAGTATAAATGGGTTAGCACATTAGATAACATAATTCATTAATAAACATTACAAACATGCCCATGGATAATAATCATATATTTGCACGATACCAATAGGATGGGAAAGGAGTATTTCTATTAATAATTGATCAGCATAAGTGACAACATTACAGACTTTCATGTCGGCACGGTTCGAAACTAAGGAACCAAGTTCCTTCTAACTGGGCCTCCACCACTTCAATCCTCCACCAAAGGCAGGCTCAAAGTTTAGAGACAATGAAGTTATCTCCATAATAGGGAAAGATCTTGGGGGCTGAACACTGAATTTTGAACAACGTGGAGACTTGAGGAGAAAAAAGGAATACAAACTCAATATGAATTTAATTTCTACAGAGTAACTTTGCTTGCTCTCAAAAGTTGAATGCTTTCTCCTCTTTTCCTTGGCTTCGAGGTGTGCTATTATAGCCTTCAAAATGGCCCGAAGGGCCAAGTCAAAATGTTTCCGGTATATGGAAGGCCAGGATCATATAGATCTCTTATTAAGTGACATAGAAACCCGACATCATTTTGTATTTTTTACGGCTGAAGTCTTGATCACGTGGTTTGTGGTGGAGCAGCTTGTGTATAGTGATGCAGGAGCCTCTCCCACATCAAGTGAGCCAGTGTGGAAGTGGAGGATAGTTGGACAAGCTAGCACAAATTTTTGAAATTCCCTTGAAGATGATATGCGATCTTAAATGAAGTCATTTAAGAAGAGGTGCTGTATATTATGTCCCAGGACCTTGAGCCTTTAGCTCTCCTCCTTAGTAAGAGGTAGATAGGGCATTTAAGATAGTTAATGCAGGTTGATAGAAATTAAAATTCTAGATTAGAAAGTTTTAGAACGCAAAAGGGAAACGGGATATAGACACCCTATTGTATTGTTGTATCATTAGTTAAAAGCATTTGAGAAAGAGCAAGAAGGGAGATGTGTAAGAACACCCATGTCTAGATATTTGGGAACTGGCGAAGAGTTTGATTCAAATTCATGGCTTTGTGTCTATTCTCTCTTAATTGATGTTGATATGCCTTTCCAGCATGTATGTTTATTTATATATAATATAATGTATATCTTTGTGTATATGATTTTCATGTTTGAATAGAAGTCCTGAAAGGGTGAAGAATGAGTTTCAATTGTTTCTCTATTTGAGCGAGAGGGAATTCTTGCAAGGAGTGTAGTTGAAGTGTCGACAAAGGAGTGCATTGATAGAGGGTTTAGACAGAGATGTGTTCATTCTCATTCATCCCAAAGGTGAAACTGGGCACATGAGTCGTGCAAGGAGTCATGGGGCGAGGGTAGAATCTCGGGGTTCGCGAACTGGGTAGTATCTAAGGACTATTGCCGGGGAGTCTTGCTTGAGAGTCAAAAGTATTCAAACCTTGAGAAAGTGTTTGAAGGTTGTCGCAAGAAGTGCGAACAAGGAGTTTCTTTTTGAGAACTTAAAACCGTGGGAAGCTTCGGGGAGGCCGAGCCCGAGTTTTTTGAAGAATAGTGCAGACAAGTTGTGCCATGAAGGTTTAAGAGGCATCGTAAGTTTGCACACAGAATGGGCCGAGTGCAGGAGGAAGAGCTGTAGTCATTTTAGCAGGGAACCACCCGGAGAAGCGGACCCGGTCGATTATTCTCTCAGGAGATCGCGAATCTCCATGGTCGGTAGATCTTGTGGATGTCGCGGGGAAGTCTGATTGATGTATTCCCAAAGTTTAAAAAGTTCAAGAGGCGAGTGGTTGATCGGGGCCATGAGGACTGTTGGATCTACTCGAACATCGTATGTCGGAGTTTCATGAGTGAAAGGGCTGAGAACTTGGTGTCAAAGGGTCATGGCCCGAGGAACGAGAGGCCCGAGAAAAGTAGGGCAGGAGCAAGAGGAGGATGAAGTGGACAGAGAGGTTGCGGTGAGGACACTGGCCTCGCATTTGAAACTGCAGCACGAGGCGAGAAGAAGAATAGTCGTTGGATGTGGGTCGTAGGAGGACCATTGGATCCGCAAACTCAATAAGCCTATGGGGCATTCGAGGGGTTAGGAGGAGTTGAGAGGGGTCACTTTAAGAGCATCAGAAGTGTGAAGTCACCCAGAGCCAAAGGCCCATGTGGCCGCGTGGCAGAGCCATAAGGTGAGGCCCTTGTGGTTGATGGGTGGACATGCGTTTCCTAGAGAAAGGATTCAACACTCCATTGAATTACAGCATCTCTGAAATTAAGAGTGTGAAGGCTTCGATGCTTCAACTGGGGTGAAAATTAGGAGAGTCAACGGGCATTGACCTCGCATCTCGGGGAGATCGTAGCGGGAGAGGAGCGAGAGTTCAGCGTCCACGAACTCACGAAGGTCTTGATTCGCGAAGCGATATTTAATCCCTATCCTATGGTTGCATGTGGGGAGGGAACTGGAAAGGAAAGGAGCCATAACCATATCACCAGTTCGAGTATCGCAATATTGGAAAGGAAGAGTCAGAAGATTCGACTCACGAACTCAGATCGCTTGAGATTTAATTACGATCTCAGTTGTAAAGAGGGTGATGGAAATTGTTGTGGAGTACGGTTTTTTTCGATAGGGAAATAAGAAGAGCCTTAGAGTTCTTGGACGATGAAAGGAAATATTACGTGGCGGATGTGCTTGTGGTAGCGCTAGCGTCGAGTGGTATCGAGCGAAGATTCTTTTGGCTACATGCTTGAGAGAAAGAGGAGAATTCCACGATATGCGCCCGAGAAGAGATAGACAATCCTGATCCGGAGGGATAGGAAATAATATGCGACAAAGGCGGAGATGGAAAGATCGACCATAGAGAGACAAATGCGTGATATCCAAGCAAGACTCGAGGACATAGAGATAGCGCGAAGCATACAGCTAGTGCAAAGGATATGAGTGATTTAGAAAATGAAGGCGAGGCTGGTGAAAGAAGTTGTAGTTGAAGATGCATCAAATGAAAATTTGATCAAAGCTATTGCCGGGATAGGTGCAAGAGTGAAGATGGACATTCCAGGTTACGAGGGAAAATTGGATGCAAAGGAGCTTCTAGAGGCTGGATTAGAGAGCTCTATTACATACTTTGACTATGAAGATGTTGAAAAAGAAAATAAGGACAAACATGTTGTCACGAGACTTAAAGGACATACGACATTGTGGTGGGATGAACTACAAGGCCGAGGGCAGCTACCAAAGTGAAAAAGATTAAAAGTTGGGGCAGGATGATCACGAAGATGAAAGCAAAATTCATCGGGGATTGTTGGTGTTCTCCTATTTAGGAGAATCACGAGAACGAGGCAGAGAAAGTACGGTGACATTGAAAGAATAGCGAGGAATTCTGAGGCTTAACATCATAGTAAGGTCATCCGGAAGCGATGATGAAAGTTGAGGTACATGAAATGTGGTGTCGGATACGACATTTAGGATTGAGATGGCGTGGTAACCATCCGGAACTATGGATGATACTTATCGGATAGCTCTAAAAAGATGAAGAAGTTGAGTTGAAAGAAGGTCAAAGATTAGGGGAGGAGCCGGCCAGAGGAGGCAAGTGGTTACCCGGAAAGAACCAGAAGCCGAGGCGGCGGAAGAGAAACCTCTCGGACTGGGATAGAGAGGTGGAAGTTCCACAGCGAGGAAATATCTTGACAAAGAGAACAACATCTTGGCGAGAGAGAGGAGGATATCTTGATGATAATAGGTTTCCCTCGTACCAAAGGTAGAGGAGAGGAAGAGGTGGATTAATCACATACTTCCGCGATGTGGAAAGAATGGGCACAAGTCCTACAAGTGTCCAAAGAAAAAGAAGCTGGAGAATCTCACATCGCTGAGGCATAGAGGAGAGATGTTGAAGTAGAAGACGCAGAAGACAGAAGGTCATTGATGATGCGAAAAGTCCTTTTTGACACCTGAGAAAGAGGGTGGAAGAAGTTTAGTCAAAAGGACCGGAACTTTTAGAATTTGCTTACAAGACCAAAAGGTTGAGGGTAGTACAAGGTCATTATAGGCAATGATAACATAGATAATCTGTTTAGCAGATGGTAGAAAAGTTGGAGATGGGGACGATTGAACATCCAAGCCCGTATAAAGTTTAAATTGGCTACAAAAGGGACCTGATAAGCTGTCACAAAAACAATGCTCAGTTTGAATTCAAGATAGGTGGATATAATGATAAATCTTGTGTGATGTTATTCCTACGGATGTTTTATCATTTTTTGGGGAGGCTGTGGAAATATGATAGAAATGTGATTCATGATGGAGAATGAATACATATACCCTAAAAAAGAATGGAAGGCCCGGTATATTTGCTTAATTAAGGATAAGGATGTGTTGAGGTGAGAAACATAGTACTTCTCATGAGTGGGGAAGGAACTTCTTACGAGGTTAAGAAGAAAGAGGATCCATAATTCATTTTGGTCAGGATTGTTGACTATACAAAAGTGGATGATTTACAGAACAAATTGAGAGCTAGCTGGAAGAAGTTCGTTGATATTGTAGTGGATAGATACCTCGTTAGATACCACCGATGGTGAGCCATCATATTGATCTACTTGCGGGGGAACCCGATTTGCAAGAAAAGAAGTCGCGTCTCATTAATACATGAGAATGAGAAAGGTTAAAGGCAAGTCCGAGTTGTTGGATAGAGTTTGGTCAAAGAGCTTGAGTCCATGTGTTGTTACGACAATACTCAGTCCAAAGAAAAACGGAGGATGGAGGATGTCTTGACTTCGAGGGAAATCAATGAATAACCATCAAATTACATATTTCCATTGCTAAGGATGGATGATATGATGGATTGCTTGGCCCGGAGCAAGGCATTTTCAAATATTGATTTGAAAAATGGTTATCACCAGATTCACATGAGAGCGGTGATAGTGGAGAAATAACATTCAAAACAAGCGAGGGGTTGTATGAATGGATTGTTATGTCGTTGGCTTAACAAATGCAGAGGTACCTTATGAGGTTGATGAAAGAAGTCTTGAAGGAGTTCATCGAGAAAATTTTTCATCGTGTATGTGGATGACAGCAATGATATTTAGTAAATCAATGGTTGAACATTTGAAGCATTTGGCTATTCTGATGAAGCTGTGAGGAGAATATGTTGATTAACATGAAGAAATCCTCATTCCTTGAAGATGAAACTCATTTACTTGGGGTTTTGTTATTTAGGTAAATGATTTGAGGATGGATCGAGATAAGGTAGAAGTGATCAAGAATTGGCCATCACGAGGAAGAATATATTGAGGGTGAGGTACCCTGATTGGCTAGTTTCTACCTAAAATTCATGAATTCCGGTGGAGTTAGTGCAGTGATGATGGATACATTGAAGAAGCGGCATAAGTCTTTCTATTGCTGCTTGATAAGGGTAGAAGAGCTAGGTATTGAAAAGGAAGATTATGGAACAACCACTTTTGGTGTTGCCCGATTTCGAAAACATTGGTGAAATGCGATGCAAATTAGTTCTGTGCGGTCTTAGGAGTCAAGAAGGCAGGGCCGATATATTTCAATGAGAAGCTAAATGAGGCAAAAATAAAGTACTCCACATATGATAAGAGTTCTATGCCATCATACAAAAATTGAAGAAATGGAGGCATTAAATCATGCAAAATTTGTTTTATCTGGTGATAATCATGCACTGCAGGTTGTGACTCAACAGGAGAAGTTGATTTAGAAACATGTCAAATGGGTTAATTATATGAAGAATTTCGCACCTGTGATAAAACATATTCGAATGCGCTAACAAAGTTCTTCGTGCTTTGAGCAGAAGGTGTTTGATTTTGCAGGAGTTCTGAGTGAAAACATTGGGTTTTGATGATCTTAGGGACGTATGCATATGATCGGATTTTGGAAGCGTGTAAGAAGTAGGCGAAAATCAGTTCTGAGAGAGCGAGAAGAAAATGGATAGATTACATCATCCAAGAGGGGTTTTTTTTTCAGAGGAAATCAATTATGCATTACGAATTTCTCCATGAGGGAGAATTTTTTGAAAGAGAAACACAGTGGATGTTTAGCTGGATATTTTGGTCATGAAAAAACGTTCTCAGGGTTGAATGGCTCGTATTTTTGGTCGGGGATGAGGAAATATGTTAAGATATTTGTGGACAGATGCAGTATTGCCGGCATTGAAGGGAGGGAAGCGAGTGTCGCGAGGTTTTATCAACCATTTCCCATACTAGAGGCAGGTGGGGATGAAATTAGCATGGATTTTTGTATTGGGGTTTCCAAGGAACACAAAGAGGTGTTGATTCAATCTTTGTGGTGGTGGATAGATTTTCAAAGATGGCACATTTTATCCCATGTCCTTAAAAACCCGATGAAGCGCTGACTCACATTGCGAACTGTTTTTCAAAGAAGTCATTCGACTTGACTGACTTACGAGGTATAGTTTGGGATCGAGAATCCCTACGAAGTTCATAAGAAATTTGGAGGACCTTATGGAGAAGATGGGAACTAAATTGTTGTTTAGATCATCTTATCATCCTCAAATGGATGGATGATAAGCGAGTGAAACATAAGTCTAGGAGACTTAGAGCTTGGTGACCGAGGAGCACCATAGCCCGATTGGGACCATATATTACCAGCGGGAAGAGTTTCTGCGATATAGCATTTCGATGCATCGAACCTGAGGCGAGTCCATTTCAAGTTGTCTATGGGATGCAGCCAAGAGGAATTTTTGAATTGAGGGATTCAGAGCATATAATGACTATGAGCGCAAGCGCTGAAGAATTCTCATAGGCGATGGAAGAACTTCATAGGAGGGTGAAGGAGCGACTGTTGGAATAAAGCCAGGAATATAAATGCAGAATGGATCAGCGTCGAAGACAACTTCAATTTGAGGTTGGTGATATGGTTGCAGCACATCTAAGGAAGGAAAGGTTCCAGAGGAATGTATAACAAATTGAAGATGAAAAGAAAATCGGACCACGCAAGGTTTTGAAGAAAATGGGAGAAAATGATTATGATATTGAATTACACGATGGGATCAAAATTTCTCCGTGTTATTATCTGATTTATCTGTCTGAGTTGGGGAATAGAAGGCTAGAAATTGATGAACAATTAGAGGTTGATGGCAAAAGTAGATTCCATTCTTGAGATAAATACGGATGGAGGCGAGATGTGGATAAACATGTGGGTAAAAGACGAGGGCAAAAAATACTTTGGTATCTAGTCAGTGGAAGAACCATCTAGTGGAAGATGCAGTTTGGGAGATGGAGCGAGGAATCACAGGCTGTGGGCCGAGCATGCGAGGGCTAATGGGCCGAGAGCCATATGAAAGTTTTCAGCGAGGGGAGTATGATCTGAGGAGACCTCTCAACGTCAGAAAGAAGCAAATAGCAGTGGAGGACAAGCCCCGGACAAGCGAGCACAAATTTTGAAATTCCCTTGAAGATGATACACGATCTTAAATGGGGGCCATTTAAGAGGTGGCACACTTGTATATTTTAATGGGGGATTATGAAGGCCTTTAGCTCTCTTGCTTACTAGGTAGGAGGCATTTAAGATAGTTGAAAATGCCTAGGTTAGACATAATTTAATTCTAGATTAGATAGTTTTAGGAGCTGGAGTGAAAACATATATAGACACCCTCGCTCTTGTATCATTGTATATTGTATCATTAGTTAGAAGGATTTCAGCAAGAGCAAGTAGTAGGAACTATGTGAGAACACCAATATGCTTGTGTTTTGAGTTAATAGAAGAGTTTGATTCAAATTCATGGCTTTGTGTCTATTCTACTGTGTATTGATGTATATGCTCATGGATGTTTATTTCATATTATACACTTGATTTTATATCTTTGTGTATACGTTTCATGTCTGAATAAGTCCCTAAAGAGGTGAGGAATGAGTTTCAATTTGTTCTCTATTTGAGCCAGAGAATTCAACTGCAAGGAGTCGCAGTTGAAGTGTTTACAAAGAGTGCATTGTGAGGAGTTCAGAGATAGAATAACTTTAGTTCATATTCCTTATCAAAGGTCGCAGGTTAGGCACAAAAGTGGAGTGCAAGAGTCACCTTGAGCTAGAGTGATGATTAAGAAGTCTCGGGGTTGCGAACCTAAGTGAAGTATCGAAGGAACACTACTTGTAGGAGTGTGCATAGTCAAAAGTATTCAAACACTTGAAATTATTTGAAGGTTTCCGCCAAAGGAGTGCGAGGAAGGAGTTTCTTTTTGAGAACTTAAAACCATGGGAGAAGCTCAGGAAGGATAAGACCTTCAAATTTGTTGAATACAACCTGAGACAAGTTTTGCCTTGAAGGTTCAAGAGGCGTCGTAAGTTTTGCGATCAAATTGGACAAGTTTGCGGAGGAACACTTAGTCATTTTCGAGAACCGGTGAGAGAGAGAACCAGTTGATTAGGGGTATTCTCCAGTAGAATCCATTAGAATCTCTATGAGTGGTAGATCTTGTGGATAATGCGAGAGTTATCTGTGACGTATTCCCAAAGGTTCAAAGTTGAAGGCCCGAGTTGTTGATCAGGGCCATGAGGACTATTGGATCATTCTCGGTGTCGTATATCCGAGTTCGTGGTAGAAGGAATTGAGAACTTGGTGTCAAAGTGCGTGAAGCGTGAAACAAAGAGAGTAGCGAAGGAACCGAGTGCGATCCATCACGAGGAGGACAAGTGGGAGATTGAAGATCACCATGATTCGGAAGTTCGGGGTGAGAGCCAAGTATTAAGGTACTCCAAGTTGCGAAGGTGTGAGGAGCGAGAAGAAGAATAACCATTGGATCCGAATCACAGGAGGACCATTGGATGAAGAACCCCATACCTATCGTTATTCGAGGGTTCAAGGTTGAGAGGAATTTTCGACAACGGAAGTCCGCGAACTTCGAGAGCGAGGCCGATGTGGACCGTGGTAGAGCATAAAAGGTGAGCCAGCGTGGTTGATAGGTGGACATCGTTGCGGGGAGAAAGGAGTCAACACCCGGTAATTCGCATCGAGTTAGGTAGGATAAGAGTGTGAAGTCTCGATGCTTCAACCTGCGAGTTTGCGAGTAGCGAAAAGCGTCAAAGGGAAGTCAGGCGTTGACCTGCTCAGCGTCGGGAGAATCGTAATAGGAGAGCCGCGAGAGTTCAACTCCGCGAACTTCCGCGAAGGTCTGCGAGTTCGCCGAAGGCCCGGTACGACATTTAATCGCTATGGTTGCATGTAGAGGTACGACAAGGAAAATTACATAACCATGTCGATGGGCCGAATATGTAAGATTGGAAAGGAAAAGGAATTAACCGACTCACGAACTCGCGGATGCGAGATTTGAATACGATCGATTGTAAGGGAAGTCCGTGGAGAGTTTGCTCACCGGTATGGTTCTTGATAAGGGAATAGAAGAACCTTAGTGTTCTTAGGGCTGAGAAAAGAGAAGATCCTGTGAAAGAGGGCGTGCCTGCATTTTGCATCATATAGACTTGTTGTAGGCGATAGAACATGTATATGTTGAAAAATGTGTATTTTTAACTCTAGATTCATCAAAGGGATGATTATCTTGCATAGGGAAATGGAAAAAGCCCCTTTCTGCAATATAACAGTGGTGAGAAAATTCTTGCTATAACATATGCCCCTAGTAATGTTATAGAAAGATTAGGAGAATAGCCACAGCGGACATGTATGATTGCAGAAATACACTCAATTCCATTGTATGATATATAAACTAATGTACAAGATAGAAAAGGTCTACCTCGATCCAACGTGCGATGATGTTCCACCATTGAGCACTTTTCCCCAAATCTTTATACCTGCAATAAGTTAACAAACAAGCATAGAAGGTACATGGTGATAATAAAAAGGGGTTAGAACATTAGATAACATAATCCATTAATATAAAAAATAAACATGCCCATGGATAGCAATCATATATTTTCAAGATCGAATGGGATGGGAAAAAAGTATTTCTATTAATAATTGATCGTGGTAGAACATTCTGAGACTTCCAGCCTTCGACCGCGGTTTGTCAGGAACCAAGTTCCCTTCAGGCCTACACCACTTCAATCCTCCGCTAAAGGCAAGCTCAAAGGAGAGACAATGAGGTTCTCTGTAATAAGGGAAGAACTTGGGGTTGAACATTGTGTTGGGATTGAGGGACAAAGGGAATGGAACTCAATATGAATTAATTTCTCTAGAGTAACTTTTGCTCTCAAAGTTGAATGCGTTATCACCTCTTTTCCTGCTTCGAATTGTGTTCTTATAGCCCTCAAAATGGCCGAAGGCCCGAGTCATAATGTTTCCAGTACATGGAAGGCCAAGGTTCGGAGATCTCTCTTGTTGTGACATGGAAAATCGACTTCATTTTGTATTTTATGGCCATGAGAATCGATATGCGATGGTATGGTGGAAGCGTGCATTATGGGGATATTGTATAGATGGGAATGACGGAAAAATGTATGTACTGCTTGGGATTCATCAAAAAGGGATGATAATCATATGGAAATGGAAGAAGGCCCTTTGTGCAAGATAGCAATGGTGGGGAGCCAAATATTGCCATAACACTAGGGGGTTGAAGTAAGAAATTGTCCTCCATTGTTGGATGGTGTTGGGGATGTTATCCCTTTTTTGATATGAAGTTATTAAAATGAGAGCAACTCGGTGCCACAGGGATGTCGAGAAGGGACAAATGTTAAACAAGTGCTCAATTGTCTCCTCATTTTCCTGACAAAGATAGCAATAGGTCCGTCATTGAAAACATTTTTTAGGAGATTATATTAGGTGAGGATTTTACCCCTACTTAGAAGCCAAAGGAAGAAGGAGACTTTTGGCCAGAGTTGTTGAGTCCAAATATTGTGCCATAATGGTTATGTTGGGATATGTTGATAATTTGTTTCCATATTATAGGCTTCTTTTATGGTAAAGGATCCTGTCAGTTCATAACCCCATTTGAGTTTGTTTGGAACTATTTGAATTTGAATTTTCCTTTGCTGAAGATATTTCCAGAATGAATCCCAATCATTTTGGGAGATATTAGGGTTCCAACATTTCTGAGGAAGACATGTTCTCCACGTGTCTTGGTGTTGAGGGGAAATCCAATATTGATGACTTTGAATCATATTTTGTTTTGTCATCCTTTATTTGAGGATTGTGGTGGTAGGGTGTTGGCTTAGAGGGGGGAGTTGTTTCAAAGCATCATCCCAGAAAAGAGAAGAATGTTCATCCTGTATTTCCATAAGTAGTGGGAATTGAATAAGTTTTTTAGTATACCAAATGATAGATCTCGGGATGTCTCAAGTGATTCTAATCAATGTTTGAATTCTTACTTGAGGGATGTATTTTTGTTTCCATAGCCAGACCCAAAGCGTGTCCTTGGAGGTTAAAAAACACCACCATGTTTTGGATCTGAATACAGTGATAAGATTTTCTGGGTCTATGAGCCCTAGACCTCCTTTGATTTTGGGGAGACATAATTTATCCCAAGAAACAATTGACCATTTTATTTCTTTGCGGGATCCCCCCCAAAGGAAAGTGTGTCAAAGGTTTTTCATTACTTTCAAAATAGATTTAGGTGAAACTAAAGTAGGAAAAAGGTAAAGAGGAATTTCCTAAAGAGCTCATTTGAGGAGGATTATATGTCCTGGAGAATTGATCTATCTGAAGGATCACTTGGAGAATTTGTTTTTCATTCTAGCAAGTAGATCTTTCAAATAGGAGTTTTGGATCCCATTGTTAATGAGGGGGGTGTCTAGGTACTTTGTAGGAAGTGTATTTCTTTGAAAGCCCAAGATTTTTGAGATGTTGATTAGAATGGCTAGAGGGGTGTTGAAAAAGAAGATTTGAGACTTGGTGAGCTTAAGAGAGATACTTGAGGCTTCTTCAAAATCTAAGATGACCTGTTGTATGGATTTTTCTTCCTTAACTATGGGTTGGGCCAATAGCACGGTATCATCTATGAACTGTTGATGTGAGATAGGTTGATCTCCAATGTGTATTTTGATTCCTTTGATATTATGGTTGGTGATGGAAGCATTGATGGAGAATACAAGACCTTCCTCTAATAAGATGAAAAGGAAAGGGGAAATGGGATCTCCTTGTCAGATTCCACGAGAAGGGGGGAAAGTTTTGGACAGTGAGTCATTGATTAGAATACAAAAGAAATGAATACTTTCTTAATGTATTTACAACTAAGCTTATCAAAGGATTTTGAAAATTCCATATTTAGGAGCATTCTTGTGGTTTTGGTAGTTTTGAGGGAGTGAATGACTGGGAACCAAAATATGATTCCATCGGTATTTTGTCTTCCCTCAATGTATCATATCTACTATGTAGATATTAATCAGGGTATAATGGGTTTAATATTGTTTGCGATGACCTTGGTCATGATTTTCAATATGACATTGAAGAGGGATATGGGGCAAAATTTGTTGGGATATTTCACTTTTTCCTCTTTCAATATAAGGGAAAGAAAGGTGGCATTGAGTGTAGGTAATACATTGGAGTGAATTTAGGATTCTTGTGTGACAACCCAAATGTCTTGTTTAAGAGTAGGCCAAAATGATCTTTAGAAGTCAATAATGAATTCGTCAAGGCCTAGAGATTTTTTTTTGCATGACGAAGATAACTTATTCTACCTCTTCAAGGGTGTTGGGCCTTAGAGGGATTAATTTTGTTTGGGGGACACAAGGGAGGGACTGTGTTGGGTTATTTTATGAAAGGATGGTTATTGATCCTACTCAGGTTCTGTTAAGAGATTTTGGAAGTAGTGGACCAATTCCTATTCAATGTATTTATGTTCCATTAGATTGTTTCCTTTATCATGTTTGATGGATAGGATACAATTGTGGTGTCTGCACTGGATCATTGATTTGTGAAATAATTTTGAGTTATTTTCCGCTTCTTTGATCCAAAAAATTCATGACTTCTTCTCCCATAGGATATTTTCCTGGATTTCCTGCTCATTCATCTCATGTTGAAGGATTTCTTCCTCTTGAACAAGATTTTATATTTGACCTTCTTGGATAATTGTTTGTTGATTTTTTTCTAAATGAGCTATGACTTGTTTCTTCTCTTGGAAGATGTTCCCAAAATTTGTTTTGTTCCATATTTTCAGTTGTTTTTTTAACATATTTGAGCTTCTATTGATATCTATGCATGGGGGATCTGGAGGAGGGATTGTAATTATACCACCAATATTTGAAATTGGATAGGAAGGAGGGATGGGTTAACCAAAATATTTCAAACAAAAAGGGGCGGTTAAGATGACTACCATATATTAGATCGAGGTGGAGAGATATTGGTCAGTGATCTGAGCCAGGAAATGGGAGGATTGAGGCAATGGGGTGAAGGTTGTATAAGAGGGCGGTTAAGATGACTACCATATATTAGATCGAGGTGGAGAGATATTGGTCAGTGATCTGAGCCAGGAAATGGGAGGATTGAGGCAATGGGGTGAAGGTTGTATAAGAGGATAGATTCAGAGACGAGAAAGAGGTCTAAGAAATAGGTTATTTTATGATGACATCTTCTGTGGTTATTCCAGGTAAAAGTTCCATTTTCATTATCAACATCTACCAATTTGAGATTGTGAATAACATTAAGGAATGATTGAGAGTCAAGGTCAAGTCACCTGAGACAACCTTATTTTTCAAAGAGTGAAGTGATGAGATTAAAGTCTCCCCCAATTAACTAAGGTTGATTACGAAATAGGGGTTTTAAATAAATCAAGGAGATGAGGAATGAATCTTAGTTAGAAGAGGAGATGGGGTCATAAACATTAGTAAGGAAGTTGGTGAAGGAGGATCCAACAAGTTGGAAGTGAGCAGAGAGGGTGTATATGGTGGAAAATAAGTTAAAGAGTCTAACGATAACTAGATTTCATATGAGAGCTATTCCATTGAAAACACCTTGAACATCTAGGGCTATTTCTTGGGATCTTGGATAGAATATGGAGGCCAATGTTTGAAGGAGAATATGGGGCCATTTAGTTTCTTGGATCATAATGAGTAATCTATGTTTTTTTTTTCCATTTAGGCCTCTTATATTCCAGGAGATGAATTTGATTGGGAATAGGGGGTGGCGTGGTATTTGTCAATCATTAAGGCTACACGGTCTGATTTTACAAGAAATTCCTCTAGATATTTGAGATTTTTTTTTTTAGCATCCGCCTCTTTTTTTTCTTCACGTCGTAGTCTTGAGGGAATGGAGGAAGAGGGTTTGATGCTAAGAGAAGTATTTGGGGCCATACACTAGTAAAAAATGTGAGATAAGTGGCCAAAAAAATGACCAAAATCCACATATAAATGACCACTTTTGATTTGGCGATTGTTGGTGGCTAATTTCTGGTCTCTTATCATGCAACCAAAAATGTGGTCATATTTATTTTGATAATTTATAGATTGTCTTGTGGTCATTAATTTTGTTAAATATTTGGCTATTAGTTTGGTCATATATTTGGTCATTAATTGTCACAATTAATGACCAAATATATGACCAATTTAATGACCACAAGACAAGCTATAAATGACCCAACTAAATATGACCGCATTTTTTGTCGTGTGATAAGAGCTTTGAAATTAGCCACCAAAACTTCCATTTTCTCATTGATATGTGAATTTTGGTCACTTATCTCTCATTTTTTT